>JAXCGZ010018976.1:52500-62500 GCA_037179515.1 Halocaridina rubra | reverse complement strand
TAGTTTTAAGGACAGGTATGATCAGTATCACTAAGTATAAAATGGAACCGATCAGGAGACGGGAAGATACGAGCTTTGGGCTCTTTCCCGTAAACACAATTAGGTAAGTACACACACACACACACACACACACACACACACACACACACACACACACCACACACACACACACACACACACACACACACACACACACACACAGTGGATGTAATCAATCTTGTAAGGGGGTAGCCTGAGTTGGGGAATTTGCAGACTTTGTCTATTTTCTCTAGAAGATATATCAATTTTTATTTTACCTTTATTTAAATACCTGTGACAGAGTAGTTGATATATATTCCATTTTAAAAACATGTAGATATACAGGGTAGCTCTTGTTGGATATATAACTTGTAGGTTAATTTTGTGGAATTATTATGTAATAGACCACATCCTTTATTTCTGAAACAAAATTGCGCAGACATAGTTATTGTCATTATTGTTAAGAAATCTTTTCCCTACTCATGTTAAAAAAGAATTGTTATTGAAGAGCTATATAACTCAGATTTTTATTTTATTATTTTTTTTAATGGCCACCGTTCAGATGTTCATTTATATCTCTTATGTCGCCCTTGAAGCGCCCTGAAGAAAAATAGTGAGTTGTAGAGGACGAAAGAGATGAAAAAGAGATCACAGGAACTCATCACAAACGGGGTGGAAATTATTCCAGAGACACACACAAGACTTCAAAAGCTGTTCAGAGATCAAAGTTCATATGTAAGGACTATGCCTTTAGATCGTCTCTTCAACAAGAAAGAAAAATATTTCTTGTGTTTTTAGGAGTAAACGAAGATAAATAGGGCGTTTTTCACTGTCTTCTGTAGAACAAAAACTAACTCTTTTTTTGGCTTTCATTATTTACCAGACACTATGGACTGTTGTTCATAGCAAGAACACGAACTCATGTCATGTGAGTATGATCACAAAATGAAGAAAAAGAAATTTCAAATCCTTTTCTTTTTGATAAATAAAAGCTATAGGAGTGTTATTATTGCCCTTGTCGTAGCTAAAGTTCGTTTTACTAGTGACCCCATATATATAATTGTGTTCTTGTTGCACATGCTGAGCTGACAGGAGCAATCACATATGATGCAATGTGAACCATCGTCGAAGTCGAAGAGCAAGACAGTGATGTTCTAAGCTACAAAGTGTAATTACCACTTTTGAATTTCATTTCTGAAAGATTAAAGTTCTTTGTTCAGTTAACTCGGTTCTTGGAATAACCTTGAGTCTGTTGTATGATCGCGAAAAAAAATGCTACAATCTTAATTACTTCTTTCACTCTTAACTTTTCTAACATTCGTGGCCTGAACTCTAATCTTTCGTCTGTGGAACAGCACTTGTTTACATCCCTCCTCCCACTCTGAATCCCAGCTGTCTAGCCATGCTTCCACTGACCCATTTCAAATTTCTCATTATAACCTGTATTCTCGCTTTCATTCCATAGGTGAAGTCTGTGCCTACTGAAACACTAACACTCCTAATGCAAGGCTCATGGACCTTGAATCTCATAAGTTTGATGTTTACTTGCTGAAATTCTATCTTTCCACTACCACTTTATTCCTTTGCTTCTGCTACTGTTTTCCAGATTCCACTGATTTTGTGTCTTTCTTTGAATATCTGTCTTCTTGCCATGAGTCCTTGATATCTTTTCACCCGCATGCTGAAGTTCTCATATTGGAGACTTCAATGTACACCACGGTGAATGGCTTAGTTCTTCTCACACTGATGTGGGAGGAAGTGAGGCCCCTGACTTGTTTATTACTCACGATCTTGAGCAAATTATCAAACATCCTACTCGTGTTCCCGATCGGCATGAACAAGCAACCAACACTCGACCTACTTCTTACTTCCAACCCTTCGAAGTTCTCATATTCTGTGGTTTCCCCTCTGATAAATCTTACCACTCTGTGATCTCAGTCTCGTCCGTCCATTTTTGCTCCCCTTCCATCAATTCCTCCCACGCAGCGCCGCCTTTGGCTCTTTTGAGTGTATCCAACATTAATATTTGCGTAACTTACTTTTTGACTTCCCATGGGATAACTGCTGCTTTCGGATCCGCAACCCTGATCGTGTGGCCCTAAAAGTTGCTGAGGTCATAATCTCGGGAATGGAGGCGTTTATCCCATCCTCTATGAAATTTTTTTCTCCCCCTAATCCTTGATTTGGCCGTGCCTGCTCCCTGGCTATTCAGTCCTTTGATAGGGCACACTTGTCATACCAAGCCTCATCTGATTTAACTCACTCTGATTTGTTGTAGCCAGGGAGCACTGCTCTGCTCAGACTTGAAGGTCTAAAGCTTCTTTATATGAAGAAATGTTAATGACCTTAACTCCTCTCCCACTGATAATAGTTTCTGATTCTTAGCCAAAATCCTCTCCAAAAACTTCTGTATTTCAAGTTTTTCCCCTCTCATTCGTTCTGATAGGTCTATAGCTTGTTCTCCCACTGACAAAGCCACTCTTTGGCTCTCATTTTTCTGCCAACTCTTCCATAAACGATTCCAGGGTACCTGTCCCTCAATCTTTACCCCCTCTCTAACCCTATGCCATCCCTTATTCTTGCGTCACGCAAAGTTCATAAGTCTTCACTCACTAAAAACGAACAAGGCATCTGGTCCCGATGGTATCCCTGCAATGTTCCTGAAGGAATTTGCAGATGAACTGGCTCTTGTGCTTTGCTGTATTTTTTGCCTCATTCTATCAACCAATATCTATCCTTCATCTTGGAAGCATGCTCTAGTTCAACCTGTTCCTAAGAAGGGTGCCTGCTCCAATCCTTCAAACAACCGACCTATTGCTCTAACTTCTTCTATTGCTAAAGTTTTCGAAACTTTGCTCAGTGCTCACTTCTTGAAATACCTTGAATCTAACTCCCTTATCTCCGATCACCAGTACGGCTTTCCGCAAGGCAAGATCCACTGATGATCTCCTGTCCTATCTTACTCATGTATGGTCATCTTCTCTGAGGAACTATGGGGAATCCTTTGTCATCGCTCATGATATCTCTAAGGCTTTTGACAGAGTCTGGCACAATACTCTGTTGGCCAAACTGGCTGCCTATGGTTTTACAACCTCTCTCTGTTCTCTGAATTCCATTTTCTTTCTGACCAATTTATATCTGTAGTTGTTGACAGTGCAACATTTAGCCCATTCCCTGTTGCCGGTGGTGTTCCACAGGCCTCTGTTTTTTCACCAACTCGGTTCCTTCTCTTCATGAAGGACTTTCTTCAGTCCCCATCTTCCTCTCTTCTTCACTCCTCTCCTGATGAATCTACCCTTCATTTTCCCTCTGCCTTCTCTTCACAACCTTCATCTACTACTCGCCATCAGTCTCGTATCACTCTTTCTTCTACACTTAACTACGATTTGCAATGGGTATCTGAGTGGGGCACCCAATTTAGTTAAATTTAATGCCTCCAAGACACATTTTCTGCCTGTTTCTTTATCTTTTTCTTCTCCTGATGGCCCTATTGTCTTTAAAACTAGCGAAAAATGCCACCTTGATTCTATTAACATATTAGGAATCCAGATAACCTCTAACTTGTCTTGGAGGAATCATATAATCCAAATTTCTAAATCTGCATCCAAAAGTTTGGGGACTCTGTTTCGTTTTCGTCATTACTTTTCATCTTCTCAATTACTTAAAATCTATAAAGGTCTTATCCGTCCCTGCTTAAAATACTGCTCGCACTTTTGGGGTGCTTCTTCCTATATTTATCTCCTTAATAGGGTTGAATCTAAGACAGTCAGACTCATCAATGACCCTTCTCTTACTTTAAATCTGGCTTCGCTTTCTCTTCACGGTAAATTATCATTCCTTTCTCCTTTCTATCGCTACTACTTCCATTGCTGCTCTCATGAGTTGGTGAGTTGCATCCCTACCCTACTGCTGAGGCCGCATAACACTCGCCAAGCGCCCTCGTCTCACAAGTACTGTGTGGAGATTTGTAGCTCGTGGATTGATGGTACAGCGACTGCTTCTTCTCATCCACTTTCAGACTCTGGAACTCTCTTCCTCCTTCTGTATTCCCTATATCTTATAGCCTATCTTCCTTCAAAAAGCAGATCTATCATCTCTGGGCCTAATAGTGCCATATATCTAAGTCCTCAGTACTTTGACCATTCTTTCAGCCTGTCCTTTTCCTATTGTGCACCACTCCCCCTATTTTTGCCTTGTGCTTAACCTTCTACTTTTTCTTCGTCTTAATGTTTTCTTCGTGCCCGGGCCTGATGAGGGTAATTTTCTAGCCTATCCCGGTGTCACACCCATAAACAAAAAAAGGTGAGTGTTTACTGGGAATTGCAGATGCCAGAGGGTGGGGGGAGGTTAGTGGGAGTATTCCTGGGGCTACTTGAGATGATGCAGAACGATGTCCACTTTTCTGAATGATTTTCCTCAAACATCTCTATTTCAACCTTTATTTCTCTGTATTCCTGGTACAAAGTTCAACAGTTTCAACACTCACTGTTTGCTTCACTTCATAAACAAACATATGCCCCCATCCTTGACACTCTTTTCTTTAAAAATTTCAATTTGTAAATGCACGTGAACTCTCCTTACAAACGTATCTGGCAGCTCGACTCACAATAATTTAATGAAAAGAGACATACAGGCTGAAAACAAAAGAAATGTAAAGAGACAAAAATTAACACTTCTCCGTTTGTAGGATATGCCGTTGCCAGTTACTTAGGCTTCAACCTCCTCTTGACATCCTGGAGGAGCTTTCAAAAGAGAAAAGTTTACCAGTGTGCGGTAATTTTTTTTTCGAATGATCATGATGTTTGTGTGTGTGTGTGTGTGTGTGTGTGTGTGTGTGTGTGTGTGTGTGTGTGTGTGTGTGTGTGTGTGTGTGTGTGTGTGTGTGTGTGTGTGAAAGAGAGAGAGAGCATTACCAGTGTGGTAATTTTTTTTTAATGTTGATGTACTCTCTCTCTCTCTCTCTCTCTCTCTCTCTCTCTCTCTCTCTCTCTCTCTCTCTCTCTCTCTCTCTCTCTCTCTCTCTCTCTCTCTTTATACTTTTTTTACACCGACCAGGAAATATAGTTACGAGTATAGGGATCCTTCCCATAAGCACAATTAAGTAATTTCAATTAAGTAATTACACACACACACACACACAAACACAAATAAGCACACACACACACACACACACACACACACACACACACACACACACACACACACACACACACACACACACACACACACACACACACGGAATAAGCTTATACTTCTCAGTTGTTTTCAAAAGTTAAGACCATTTATTCTCATTCAAACTTTTTCCTTTGCAGCAACAAATGTTTGTTGGTCAAGAAATTTAGGAAATTGAAAGTGCTTTGGAAGGCAATAGAGAAAATGTCATTGTTAGGGATCCTTTAGTGATTCTTGTAGGTTTAGAGAATTTTAGAGATAATCTTATTGTTAGGAATGTTCCTAGCTGGAATGGAATCTTCTCGGGAGATGTTATTTTATGGAATGATCATTGAGGACTTGGAATGCAGTAAAGATACTATTATTCCTTTCATAGATTTTTTATTTTGATTTGGTAGAAAATGTTAGTGGATGTTATTATGTGGAATGCACCCCCTGAATCTGGAATGCAACTTCTGGATTCGGAATGCAACTCCTGGATTCGGAATGCAGTAGAAATAATATAATATGAACGTCTGGTGTGTTTGGGAGGCAGATATGATATTATTGTGTGAATTGCTCGTAGGGAAGTTTTTATGGAATTTTAGAATTAATTTTCCATTGATTATTGGATGGGATTGTAAATGATCAAAGAGGTAAAGTATTTAGTGTGAGAGGAAATATTTCTGCATCTTGCTTTCTCAGGCAGCTAAATAACTGCACTTACATACACATGCTCACACACTCACACATAACCTCACACGCACATATATAAACACACACTTACACACACAAGCACACACACACACACAATATATATATATATATATATATATATATATATATATATATATATATATATATATATATATATATATATTTAAAAGAGAGAGAGAGAGAGAGAGAGAGAGAGAGAGAGAGAGAGAGAGAGAGAGAGAGAGAGAGAGAGAGAGAGAGAGGAGAGAGATAACGATAATGCCATATTCATTTCTAGAGATTACATTTATACTCAGTGCTTGAGCAGTTTCTCTATTACTTCTTCTTCGTTTTCTTCTTCTTCTTCTTCTTCTTCTTCTTCTTCTTCTTCTTCTTCTTCTTCTTCTTCTTCTTCTTCTTCTTCTTCTTCTTCTTCTTCTTCTTCTTCTTCTTCTTCGTCTTCTTCTTCTTCTTCTTCTTCTTCTTCTTCTTCTTCTTCATTTCTTCTTTTTTCTTCTTCTTCTTCTTCTTCTTCTTCTTCTTCTTCTTCTTCTTCTTCTTCTTCTTCTTCTTCTTCTTCTTCTTCTTCTTCTTCTTCTTCTTCTTCTTCTTCTTCTTCTTCTTCTTCTTTTTTATTTGCAATTTTTCGCATCTTCAAATAGGGTTGCATTTTCTTACTAGTTTTTTGGAGCTAATGTTGATTTTAGCTCAGCGCTTTGCAACCGATGCCTTTCCTGACACCAGCCCTCTTAATTGATACGTTGGGGAGTTTAGCTGGCTTGCTATCTACAGTGGTCTTTAATTGGGGGAAAAAGACCTATTTTGGAGCTCTCATATATGAGTTAGTGTGTGTGTGTGTGTGTGTGTGTGTGCGTACATACATACATACATATATATATATATATATATATATATATATATATATATATATATATATATATATATATATATATATATATATATATATAGAGAGAGAGAGAGAGAGAGAGAGAGAGAGAGAGAGAGAGAGAGGAGAGAGAGAGAGAGAGAGAGAGAGAGAGAGAGAGAGAGAGGAGAGAGAGAGAGAGAGAGCTATTTCTGAAAGTTTTCGAGATACTTCAGATCAAAGCTTGAGTTTTAGTTTTGGTGTGTGTTTCAAACATAAAAAGTCTTTTTCCTTGATTGGTAATGGGATGAGAGGGTATGAGGGATCATGGTATGTGAGAATCGGATGGGATTAGATGGGGGGGATATGGTATGCAAGAATGAGATGATGGAAACAAGATTTATATGAGATGCTGATCTTGCTTTTTCTGCTAGTCTCATTTGTGTTATAATTTCAACAACTACATAATGCCATGAACACACACACACACACACACACCACACACACACACACACACACACACACACACACACACACACACTCGCGCGCTCTCGCGCGCACACACTCCTACACACACAACAAGGAATTGTTCAGAAATATTTATGTAACCTATGTGAGGCCAAAACTCGAATATGCAGCCCCCTTTTGGAATCCGCACTTGAAAAAGCACATAGCTAAGCTTGAAAAAGTTCAAAGACATGCCACGAAACTGGTGCCAGAAATTCGCAATCTCAGTTATGATGAGAGGCTGAGGGAATTAGACTTACCATCACTCGAAGCTAGAAGAGTAAGGGGGGATATGGTGACAGTCTTTAAATTCCTTCATGGTTATGATAGAGTGGATAGGGATCGATATTTCGATATGGTTGGCTCTAGAACTAGAGGTCATAGTTTGAAGCTTCGTAAGAAAACTTCTTTGCAGGATGTAAGGAAATACTTTTTCAGTGTAAGAGTAGTTGATAATTGGAATTCGCTAAGCGAGGAGGTAGTTAATGCTATCTCAATCCATAGTTTTAAGGACAGGTATGATAAGTATCACTAAGTTAAATGGAACCGATGAGGAGACGGGAAGATACGAGCTTTGGGCTCTTTCCCGTAAACACAATTAGGTAATCACAATTAGGTAATCACACACACACACACACACACACACACACACAGGAGTAAACATACTGGCAGTTTTGTCCCCAGAAATGCATACAAATGGCATAGTAAGGACAGCATATTCTTTCTTAGCATATGTAAGGGTATCCTTCAGGCACGTGGACAAGGAAATGTTCAGAAATATTTATGTAACCTATGTGAGGCCAAAACTTGAATACGCTGCCCCCATTTGGAATCCGCACTTGAAAAAGCACGTAGTTAAGCTGGAAAAAGTTCAAAGACATGCTTCGAAACTGGTGCCAGAAATACACAATCTCAGTTATGATGAGAGGCTGAGGGAATTAGACTTACCATTGCTCGAAGCTAGAAGATTGAGGTAGACATGGTGACAGTCTTTAAATTCCTTCATGGTTATGATAGAGTGGATAGGGATCGATATTTTGATATGGCTGGCTCTAGAACTAGAGGTCATAGTTTGAAGCTTCGTAAGAACACTTCTTTGCAATATGTAAGGAAATACTTTTTTAATGTAAGAGTAGTTGATAATTGGAATTCGCTAAGCGAGAGGTAGTTAATGCTATCTCAATCCATAGTTTTAAGGACAAGTATGATATGTATCACTAAGTACTAAATAGAACCGATGAGGAGACGGGAAGATACGAGCTTTGGGCTCTTTCCCGTAAGCACAATTAGATTATTACAATTAGGTAATTACACACAAAAATGCGCGTGCGCACGCACGTAGAATCGTGAAGTGTTCCAAATTTCTAAAAAATGTATGAAACCGACTTGGAGACGGGGAGTGACAAGCACAGGGCTCCTTTCCGTTAGCTCTTTTAGACAAATACGCGCGCGCGCACACACACACACACACACATAGACATACACACACACACACACACGTACACACTCAAACACACACATATGGATATTATATTATATATATATATATATATATATATATATATATATATATATATATATATATATATATATATATTTCTTTTTTTTAATAATTTAATTTTTTTTATTGTATTTTAATTTATTGGCATGAAAGTAAAGAATCAATAATTATAAACCTTTATGATTTTTTTACATAAATATATATGTATAAATGTTTAATAGATTATATATACATACAAACACACGCAATATATATATATATATATATATATATATATATATATATATATATATATATATATATATATATATTATATATATATATATATAATATATCCACACACACACACTCATGCCCATAAATACTTGAATATACTTATAAAAATTCTCTCTCCATAAATTCTTACACCCCTCAGTTAATTTGTCCATTTGTCTTATATTCCCTTTAACTACTTTCCTCTCTCTCTCTCTCTCTCTCTCTCTCTCTCTCTCTCTCTCTCTCTCTCTCTCTCTCTCTCTCTCTCTCTCTCTCTCTCTCTCTCTCTCTCTCTCTCTCTCTCTCTCTCTCTCTCTCTCTCATTTTTATTGCAAAAGCGATAAACTGTGTAAGAGGGAAGAATATCAGAAAATGTATTGGAAAAGGAATAACAATAATAATGATAATAATAATAATAATAATAATAATAATAATAATAATAATAATAATAATAATAATAATAATAATAATAATAATAATAATAATAATAATAATAATAATAATAATAATAATAATAATAATAATAATAATAATAATAATAATAATAATAATAATAATAATAATAATAATAATAATAATAATAATAATAATAATAATAACTGAGACAGTTTTAGTTTTGGGAAAACGTATTTTTATAAGGAATTGTAGAACGATCACCAGCCAGTACATTTTCAAATTTTTATTCCAATTGTCTTCTACACTATCTTGCAACGTTTCAAACTTTCACTGAGTTCATATTCATGCCTATACCTACAAAAACAGAACAAAACAGCAAAACTCAATATATGTACAAAGAACAAATAACAACAATTAATAAAAACAAAATTACATGTATATACATATCCATATACATACGCATATAAGAATCAAATTAAAAATACAAAAAAAATTTAAAAGTTAATGCAATGGACCACATTAGAATATTTTTAAAGGATAGCTTGAGGAATCTAAATTTAATTCAGGGTTCTCCCTTTTAATTAAAGGTGACTCTGCAATTCTTATTTCAG
>JAXCGZ010018976.1:27500-30000 GCA_037179515.1 Halocaridina rubra | reverse complement strand
TATATTTATATATATATATATTATATATATATATATATATATAATATATATATATATATATATATATATATATATATATATATATATATATATATATATATATATTATATATATATAATATATATATATATATATATATATATATATTATATATATATATATATATATATATAAGCGCCTTGACTTAGTAATCATAAGTCCTAGGTTCGAGTCCCGGTCGGGGTAAAAAATTATTCATGTTTTCACATATGTAATGTGCTTATTTGATAATTTCATGGCCCGAATGAGATTGGGAATTGAATTAAATGCTAAAATGAAGCCACGAGTGAGGTTGGGGAATCTGTAATATGAACATAGTGGCATTCAGTTAGAATGCGTTCATTCCTAAGTATAGCAGATATAAGCTATAAGGTTGGATTCCTTTTAACCTTCTGTGGTGTAGTGGTAGCGCCTTGACTTAGTAATCATAAGTCCTAGGTTCGAGTCCCGGTCGGGGTAAAAAATGATTCATGTTTTCACATATGTAATGTGCTTATCTGATAATTTCGTGGCCCGAATGAGATTGGGAATTGAATTAAATGCTAAAATGAAGCCACGAGTGAGGTTGGGGAATCTGTAATATGAACATAGTGGCATTCAGTTAGAATGCGTTCATTCCTAAGTATAGCAGATATAAGCTATAAGGTTGGATTCCCTTTAACCTTCTGTGGTGTAGTGGTAGCGCCTTGACTTAGTAATCATAAGTCCTAGGTTCGAGTCCCGGTCGGGGTAAAAAAAAAATGATTCATATATATATATATATATATATATATATAATTTTTTTTCTTTTTTTAAATATTTGAAATAAGAGATTTTTCAACAATATATCTTCTAAAAGCTAATAAGAGAAGGAAAAAATAGGGGTTAGAACTTAAAAAAATTCATTTGTTTTCATATTCGAGATATTTCGTCTTGGCAGTTCTTGAAAGAGAAAAGAAACGTAATAAGAGGAAGGGTAGTATGGTAAGGGAAACCTAGAAATTGGAATATGCTTTGAATTAAGAGATTTTCCCACCTCGAGATATCTCCAGAGCAAGAAAATTATTGAGAGAAGAAAAAGGTTGATGCAAGTTATCAACTTCCGGTTGAATAATATCCAAGTTTAAGGCTTGAATTTCATTTGATAGCATTTAGATTGCTATTTCCATTTCATAACACTCAAATCGTTACATAAACTTCGTATGATAACACTCAAATTGTTTAAAGACTCTCCTTTGATGACATATTATTTATTAATTCTCTTATGATGATATATTGTTTATTAATTCTCTTATGATGATATATTGTTTATTAATTCTCTTATGATGACATATTGTTTATTAATTCTCTTATGATGACATATTGTTTATTAATTCTCTTATGATGACATATTGATTATTAATTCTCTTATGAGAACACTCACATTGTTTCGTAACATTCATTTGAAAAATTTAGTATGTAAATTTCATATTATAACACTCAAATTTTGTTAATTAAATTTTTTTGATAATTCTCAAATTTAGTTTGTAAATTTCATATTATAACACTCAAATTTTGTTAACTAAATTTTATTTGATAATTCTCAAATTTACTTTGTAAATTTCATATTATAACACTCAAATTTTGTCAACTAGATATTATTTGATAATTCTCAAATTTAGTTTGTAAATTTCATATTATAACACTCAAATTTTTTTTACTAAATTTTATTTGATAATTCTAAAATTTAGTTTGTAAATTTCATATTACAACACTCAAATTTTGTTAACTAAATTTTATTTGATAATTCTCAAATTGTTTAGTGATATTCATTTGATAGGATTCAAATTGTTTAGTCATATTCATTTGATAACTTATCAAACTGTTAACTAAACTTCATTTGATAACACTCAAATTGTTTTGTCAATTTTTGTTTTGTGAACACTTAAATTTTAGCAATTTTCATTTGATAAAGCTCATATTGCTTAATAAATTGCTTTTGATAACACTCAAATTATTCAGCAACTTCACTTGATATGACTCAGATCATTTAGTAAATTCCGTTTTATAATACTCGTGTTATTCACTAAACTTCATTTAATAACACATGAAGTTCACTTAATTTCATTTGAGAACACTCATTTTCAGTAAATTTCATTGATAACACCCAAATCGTATCGTAAACTGCATTTAATAACAATTATATTTAGTAAATTAAACCGATAATACTCAAAATGTTGAGTAAATTTAATTCAAATTTAATTGTTTTCTAAAAATCTATTTGAAAAACCTCAACTTATACTCAATTTCTCTAGAAAATTTTAAATGATAACACTCAAATTATTTTGCAAATTTCGATTGATATCACTCAAATTGTTTAGTAAATTTCAGTTAATAATATTAATACTGTTTACTAAATTCAATTTAACAACTCATTTTCTTTCATTTATATCCCATAATAACACTCAACTCGCTGATTAACTAATACCATTATGACTAGCAA
>JAXCGZ010018976.1:0-10000 GCA_037179515.1 Halocaridina rubra | reverse complement strand
AAGAGAAAATGAAAAGCCAATGAAAGTGTATATCAAATGAGAGTGAAAGTGAACACCAAACGTAAATGAGAAGCAAATGAAAGTGAATGTCAAATGGGAGTGAAAGTGAACGCCAAATGAAAATGAAAATCCAATGAAGGTGAATGTTAAATGAGAGTGAAAGTGAACGCCAAACGAAAATGGTAAGCCAATAAAAGTGAATGTCAAGTGAAAGTGAACGCCAAACGAAAATTATAAACAAATGAAAGTGAATGTAAAATGGGAGTGAATGTGAACGCCAAACAAAAAAATAAAAGCAAATGAAAGTGTATGTCAAACGGGAGTGAAAATGAAAGCAAACGAAAATGAATGTCATACGAGAGTCAAAGTGCATGTCAAACGTGAGTGAAAGTGAACTCCAAACTGAAGTGAACGCCAAACGAGAGTGAAAGTGAGAGGATATAGATATAAAGAAGAGGGTTTTATACCCTCAGGGAACTGGCAGATGTTTATTGATTTTTTAAGGAAACTTATGTTTGCACAGTATATGGAAAATCATATCTATGTACACTCTTGGTTCTAAAATAAAATTTAAATTTGTTACCAAATTAATATTTAATTTTGGCACCAAAGCAGAATTTAGTTTTGGCGCCAAAATAAATTTCATTTAGGCGCCATACTAAATTACAATTTGGATATCAAATTAAAATTCAATTTTGGCGCTAAGATGAAATTCAAAATTGGCGCTATACTATATTTCATTTCAGCTCCAATATACACGTCATATGGGCGCCATTATAAAATTCCCTTGGGCGCCAAAATAAGACTTATTTGGATGCCATAATGAAACTTCCTTAGGACGCCATAATGTAAAGAATAACAAAAACTGATTTATTATAATTTTTTCAGTTTATTTACTTACTATTTAGTTACATTTGTATTCATAGTTATTTGTGATACAATTTTATTATTTTGATTTTATTCAGTTCTCTCTCTCTCTCTCTCTCTCTCTCTCTCTCTCTCTCTCTCTCCTCTCTCTCTCTCTCTCTCTCTCTCTCTCTCTCTCTCTCTCTCTCTCTCTCTCTCTCTCTCTCTCTCTCACTCCCGATTTATTGTCTTTTGTTATTGTCCGAAGCATTCTGCCTCACTAGGAGCGTTCCCGGGAGGACGTTGTTGGAACATCAGTAGGAAGAAGTCTTCATTTTGCTAAGAAAATTTCTTTGTGAGGAGGAAGAAGAAGGAGCAGGGGGAGGAAGACGAGAAAGAAGGAGAGGATGATGATGCTGATGAGGAAATGACGATAATGACGAAGAAGAAGAAGAAGAAGAAGAAGAAGAAGAAGAAGAAGAAGAAGAAGAAGAAGAAGAAGAAGAAGAAGAAGAAGAAGAAGAAGAAGAAGAAGAAGAAGAAGAAGAAGAAGAAGAAGAAGAAGAGAAAGAAGAGAAGAAGAAGAAGAAGAAGAAGAAGGAAAAAATATGATAATGATGGGAGTGCAAGAGGATATGAGGAAAAGGAAGAAGCAGAAAGAGAAGTAAAGGGAGAAGCCAGAGAAGAAGGAAACGGAGGAGGAGAGAGAAAAAAAAGGAAGAAGGTGTCGCAGAGAAGCAGAAGAACAAAACGAAGAATAAGGAATAGACGAAGGAAGCGGGTCTCGCCAAAAAAAAAAAAAAAAAAAAATGAAGAATAGGGAGTAATAGTTGAAGAAGGGAGAGAAGAGAAGACTTGGAAGAAAGAGAGAAGATCAAAAAGGTGCAGGAGAAGACAACGAAAGAACCTCCAAAGGGCAAATAACCATTTTGTTTTGAAATGTTATGTGTGAAGAAGAGTATCTCGTTAGCTAGCGTTGCTGCAAGGCGGGACGGGAAACCAAATTCGCAAACAGCCAATGGAAAAGACTTCGGAAAACAACACAATTCTTTTTCGCTGGAGAAACACCCCTCTTTCTGCAGAAAATATTTGTCTTTAAATATTGAATAAAAAACAACAAAATATCTTTGTTTCAGGGCCATAGTAGGTCAGTGGTAGAGCGCACCAGTCGGGAAGTGACAAGCCTAACTATCGGGCACACCGCGGGGTGTTAGGAAGGACATCCATCCTTAATCTCCCTTATAGCAACAACCTGTTCAGACGCAACTTGAGGAGTTGAACTTTTCGTCTCTGAATCACTAAATGATTTGATCTGTGATCAATTTTTAAAATGCATTCAATAAATTCCTTTAAAAATATTTCGCACTTAACGTATTCCAATTCTTATAGCCCCTGTCACCTCACCAGGCTAAGTGAGTTCATAGTTAGATGCATTACTGCGGTGATGAACAACATCCTCACTAAAGAAAAGAAAAAGGCTTTCCAGCAGTCTTAGTATTTAAAATATTAAACAACGCGTAGATAATAACGTTATATTTCGGGTCCTAACTGGACCCCTTCCCAAGTACAAAAGGGGTCCAGTTAGGACCCGAAATATAGAGTTATTTTCTATGTATTATTTCACTGATGGGTTTCCTTACCATTTAGTGCTGTATGCTAACAGTTTGTGCTTACTTAATTATATATATATATATATATATATATATATATATATATATATATATATATATATATATATAGATATATATATATATATATATATATATAATCACGTTTACGTTTACTTGTAATTGTACATTTAAATAAAAACACAATTAGCTTGTATTATTTAAGATTGTTACAACATCCAGAATACTGGATATAATATCAATTTTAATAAAATTTCATTTTATTATATTTATTATAAGTAATCCCCTTATTGTTTTCTTTTTTTTATGTCGGCTACCCCCCAATTAAAGGGGGAAACAGCCATGGTAGATAGATATATTATAATATTAGGTTAGGTTTGGTTGAGTAAGTTATATAGTTATATATTCTAGTAATATATTATTAACTTGTTTATTTCATCTTAAAAAAAACACACACACACAATGAAGGCCAAGTGTTCTTTCGTCAGTATCACCGATAATATTGCTTGAAAAATGAATGACTCATTTTAAAACGTATAAACAGAGAAACGAAGCTGAGTTTTATCAATTGATTTGATATTGAAAAAAAAATAGCTTTTTTTATAATGGTTGAAAATAGATATTATAGAGCAACAGGAATAACCAGGAATCGATGAGCACTGAAGAAATTCCTAAGTTTATTTTTTATTCCTTTAAGTATACTTATTTATTTATTTGACTATTTATTAATGTATTTGTAGTCACCGTGGCTCAAGCGGTAGCGTCCGCGACTCTGAGGTGTCAGGTCGAGGGTTTGCGTCCCGTCACGGTCTGAGGTTAGCAAGGGCATGCACTCAGGGTAAGGATTACATCTGCCAAAACAAGTCCTTTGCAAGAAGGCAACCGTCCTGGCCCTTGGTAGAAAAGGGGGTCCGTGACGTAAAACCGGAACAACACCAACAACAACAACTATTTATTAATTTATTTATTTAATTATTTATTTGTGTATATTATTCTCGAGCGCAGACAAAGGAAAATGATACAGAGCGGGAAAGAATCTGTTCTGTTATTGAAGAGAAATGGATATTTCACTCATAAATCTAAGCAATAATGGCATTGGTGGAAAGTTGGACACAGATGGCAGCACAGGTAAAAATGGAACTAGAATAAAACCATGAAAAGGCAAATGGAAAAATTACAGTTTGAATACCCAAAAAAGATAAAAAGATAGAAATGCCACTAATGGAAAACTAGGAAGTGATGGCACAGGTGTTAAGGTTCAGGAAAATTTGGCAATTAGTTAAAAATGGCACAAGTGAATTTTAGAGAAAAGTGTCACTGGTAGTGATGGCACTATTGGAAAATTTGGAATTAATTGCACAGGTAACTATGGAACTAGTGGAAGACAAGAAATAAATAGCGCAGGTGGAATACTGAGAACAGTGGGAAAAGATGTCACTGATAGAAGTAATACTCGTGGAAGGCATGGAATATATGGCAAGGTTAAATATGGGAGAAATGGAAATCTGGGAATAAATGGCGAAAGTGGAAAACTAGATAAAGATGGGATAGATACAAATGGCACTTGTGGGAAACTATGAAGCGATAGGACAAGCAAGAACTAAGGAAAAATGGTTCAAGTGGAAAACTAGAAAAAGTTGGCATAGGTAAAAATGGCACTTGTGAAAAAGTAGAAAATGTTGCAGAGGTGGAAATGACTTAACTAGAGTCATTAAGAAAATATGGCACATTGGAAAACTAGGTAAAGAAGGCACAGGTAAACTGTCACAAGTGGGAAAACTAGGTAAAGTTGGCACAGGTTAAAATTGGCACAAGTCGAAAACTATGAAAAGAAGGCAGAGGGAAAATGGCAAATGTGGAAATTTGGGAAAAGATGAAACAAGTAAAAATGGCATTGTTGGGAAAACTAGGAAAATAGGTCATAAGTAAAAATGACAATTAAGGAAACCAAGTAAAGGAAGTCACAGGTAAAATTGGCACTTATGGGAAAATACTTGAAGATGGCACGCGTCGAAATGGACCAGGTGTAAAATTAGAAAAGTAGACGCAGGCAATGACGAGGTAAAATGACAGGTAAATTGACGTTGGTAAACGTAGAAAAAATGGTAAAACATGTAAATAAAAATAACAGTAATAGATTATAAATATAACCAGTAAAATGTATTGAAAATAGGTTAAAATTATACAATTTCCAAAAAACTAATGTTTATTGAAATCCAGGATATCTTTCCTTGCTTTACCCATCATAGCTGAGTAAATCAGCTACGGCAGAAGATCCCTGCCCACTAACACTGTTGATGACTAAAGCAGTGTGGTGGGGGTAGGGTGAAATGTAGCGACTGTTTAACCCAAAAGCGAAATGAATTGATTTAGGTGATTTGGCTATTGTAAAATGTGTGTGCTTTGACTCGGCCACACCTATAGAAGGTGGTTTGAGGTCATTTGTGTATTTGTATGTATGTATGTATTTTTCCCTTCCGAGAAGGCCCCGAACTCCATATTCAAAAATGGGTCTTTTATTTTTTTCATTAACTTACCACTCTCACTGAATGCCCCAACATATGTGTGAGGCTAGTCGTGCAACAATTTGAGGTTGGCTTTTATTAGGATAACAATCCTTCTCATGCAGCTCTCGTGTTGGTATAAATAATAACAGGAAATATAAAGAGAGAGAGAGAGAGAGAGAGAGAGAGAGAGAGAGAGAGAGGCCGATTTTATCCATCCTGGGAAGCCGTCCGTTGTTTACTGGATAAAATAGGAATATTGAGTATGTATAGCGATGGATCGATAGAGAAAACTATATGAAATAAAGAAATGAATAAATAAATAATTAAATAAAATGTAAATTTAAATGATGCAATGTGGCCTAGTACTAAGTCACATAATATTTAGATTTTGATAGTGTTTTTTTCCTCTTAATCAGCTTCAGCTTTTTCCATCTTTCATATTGTGTCGGTATATATCACTAGCCTCATGAAGGCTATTTTTACAGCCGAATAACCTACCTGACACTTCTGTACAATATCTTCTGCATATTTTCTTCGATGATTTTTTTTTCTCAGGTTCATATGGGGTCATTGTATCCTCATAACCTCCTTGAGGCTAGTCTTACACCTGGGTGCTCCACCCGATTGTAATCCCCTCCGTTGCTTCTTCTTCATTGACAGCTTTTTGTCATATTCATATGCGGTCGCTGAATCCCACAAGTCACATGGGGGCTAGTTTTACGATCGGGGAACACCTAACAGTTTAGCGGGGGCATACCAATGTTCAAAACCTACCAATAGATGGCGATAGGCTCTGCTAGAGAATTGGCGGATGATCACACAACAAAAATGGCGACAATAGGCATGCCAAACAATTTTTTACTATCCTAACTAAAAATACTTACCTAACCTCTTAGCCAGGGGGGCTTCACCCCCCTGGGACCCCCATCTAACTATCCTAACTAAAAATACTTACCTAACCTACAGTCGAACTACTTACCTGAGTGGAGGGATGAGGTAGTTGAGCGGTATGCCCCGCTAAACTGTAAACTACCCACGATTGGATGCCCTTCCTGACAGTAACTTTCTCCATTGATTCTTGTTTTTTTATCGGCAACTTTTCTCATTTTTATTTGGTGCCGCTGTATCACAACCTCTTGGAGGCAAGTTTTACCACTGGATGCTGCGTCTAAGCCTCTTGCAGGCTAGTTTTACGGCTCGATACCTTTACTAACAATAATCCTTGTCTATTGCTTCTCCTTTATCAATATTTTTTCTCATGTTCACATGGGGTCGCTATATCTTACTAACCTATTAGAGACAAGTGTTATAGCAAGATGGCCTTCCTGATCTTAACCTTCGACATTTATTTAACATTTTTATGCAGTTAGGATTCTTCTTTTTTTCTTCTTCTTTTTCTTCTTCTCGTTAGTTTTTCCTGTGTTCTTAATTGGAGACTTAATCCAGATTTTGTTCAAAGTATTATCGCCTTACACTTTTTTTGACACTAACCCTCTAAAGTAATCCCGTATTTGGGGTCGTTAACAAGACTACCTGGTATGCTCCCCCGGTGGCCTAAAAAAATGTGTTTTGTACAGGGAAACTTAAATTAAATGTTAACTTCTCGTTAGAAATTGTGAATAAACGTGTTAGAATTATTTACGTTAGATTCGTTACTACTCTTGCCATTTATTCTTTTCCTAATTATTAGTTTATAATTTATCTGGTTTATTATATTAATCTTCTTTATTTCTCTTGTTTTTTGTATTTATAATTTTTTTATCTTTTTATGTGAGTGGAGACTCTCTCTCTCTCTCTCTCTCTCTCTCTCTCTCTCTCTCTCTCTCTCTATATATATATATATATATATATATATTATATATATATATATATATATATATATATATATATATATATATATATATATATCTTTCCTTTTTGTGAGAGTGGAGACCACATAGTGAAGACTCTCTCTCTCTCTCTCTCTCTCTCTCTCTCTCTCTCTCTCTCTCTCTCTCTCTCTCTCTCTCTCTCTCTCTCTCTCTCTCTCTCTCTCTCTCTCTCTCTCTCTCTCTCTCTCTCTCTCTCTCTTCTCCTTCCTTTGCATTCCACGCAACGAGGCATCAAAGGGTTTTCTGCCTCAAGTTTCTAATGAATGGTAATTGACTTGGAAGAGACAATACATGGCTAACAGCAACGCACCTTCTCTCGCCTGTTAAATTATACTCATATTTATCTATTTATTTGTTTATATATATAATTATTTATTCATATTAATACACATTTATTTGTTTATTTATATTCTTGTTTGTTTATGTAGGACTTATTTATTTTAATGTTTATATGTGTATTTGTTTATTTGTTTCTGGAGTTATTTTAATTAGTTATTTAGCTGTTTCTCCTCTTGATTGATGTCTAGCGGACACCTGTTCATTTCCTACAGGATCCATATTTGATTTTACTTCATATATGTATTTAATTATTTGTTTTTAATAAATAAATAAATTAATTAATTGATTAATTAGTATATTATTTTGTTTGTTTATTTACATTTCATTAGAGCTCAATAGCACATATTTCCTATTTCAGTCCATACTTCTAAGAAACTGTTGCAATTTTATCCCTTCATATCTAAAAACGTACTGGCCGAGCTTACTGAAACAGTAGAGGTTGTTATCGCTTGAGGGATATGTAGTCTCCGTGGCAAAATGGTAGCGTCTGCGACTCTGAGGCGGCAGGTCGAGGGTTCGCGCCCCGTCACGGAATGAGGTTAGTAAGGGCATACACTGAGGGTAACGATTACATCTGCCAAAACAAGTCCTTCGTAAGAAGGCAACCGTCCTAGCTCTTAGTAGAAAAGGGAGCTCGTGACGTAAAACCGAATCCGTTACCGCTTGAGGGATGCCGCAACGTTCTCCCTCTCGAGTTCTTCTTGTTCTGAGGAGGTTCTGACAAATTGAAGCTATTCAAACCCCTTTTTTATAATTAATATATATTGGTATTTTGATTATGTCTTATATTTAATTTATATGTTCTGAATTATAATTCATATTTTAAATTAAATTTATTTTAATTTATATTTTATGTAATTTATATTTTTATTTTTTATTTAATTTATATTTTATGAATTATATTTCATATTTTACATTTAATTTATTTTAATTTATATTTTATGTAATATATATATATATATATATATATATATATATATAATATATATATATATATATATATATATATATATATATTTTATTTAATTTATAGTTTATGAATTGTATTTCATATTTTAAATTTTATCTATTTTAATTTATATTTTATGTAATTTATATTTATATATTTTTTTTAAATTCAGCGCTTCCTCGGCAGAAGCTAAACACTGATCCAAACAGCTACGGAAGGGATATTTATTCGAACATTATCATAATATAAACATCATCATTATGAAACTTACACTAATATTCTTAAAAAATCGTATCGATAAAAATCTTATCGTAAAGAAGATGTCATATATCTCCATATATGGATGAAAACACTGATTTGCCGAGCTGCGAGAGAGGCTTTATATGTGTATATGTGTGCGTGTGCGTGTGTGTGTGCGTGTGTGTGTGTTATTTAGAATGATGTAAATTTATTTGAATTATAGGAAAAACTTTAACTAATATTCTGGAAAATGCATAAAAAATAACGTATCCTGAGTGGGAACCAAGCGCTCTTTCACAGAGCCACCAAAGAATAATTAATTATAAATTATTCTGAGGTAAAGATATATATGCATTAGGTATTGGGAGATGAAGTGAATGCGAAAACGAAACCACGAGTGAGGTTGGGGGAAACTGTAATATGAATATAGTGGCATTCAGATAGCATGCATTCATTCCTAGTATAGCAGCTATAAAAAGTATGGCTTGTTTCCTTTTAACCTTCTGTGGTGTAGTTGGTACCGCCTTGGCTTAGTAATTATAAGTTCCAGGTTCAAGTCCCGGTCGGGGTAAAAGTGATTCATGTATTAGGCAAACTTATACCGATATTCTCAAAGATTCGTACGAATGAAGTAATGTTTCCTAAATGATAGTCACACACTTATTCACAGAGCTGTCGAATAATCATTATATTTTCTTATTCATATAATATGTATTTATTTTAAATCAAGGAAGCTTACACCGATATTCTTGAAGAATCGTAAAGAAGGCGATTTGATTTATGGCCCGATTTCTTAAGCAGTGTAAACCTAGGATACCATATTGTTAGTTAGCTAGACACACACTAATGGATTTCATAAACGCATCTGACGCGGTACTGTGTATGGCTAGAATCCCGTACGGGATCCTAGCCATGCACAGAACCGCGTCAGATGCGTTTATGAAATCCATTTGTGTGTGTCTAGCTAACTAACAATATGGTATCCTAGGTTTACACTGCTTAAGAAATCGGGCCTTTGGCTCAGTGAGCTACGGAAGAATATATATATATATATATATATATATATATATATATATATATATATATATATATATATATATATATATATATATATATATATATATATATATATATATATATATATATATATATATATATATATATATATATATATATATATATTTTATATATATATATATTTTTTTTTTTATTTATTTATTTATTTTTTTTTTTTTTTTTAAATACATACACTGATATTCTCGAAAATAGGTACGGGAAACATTTTAACATATATTCTTAAAAAATTTGCAGAACAAAAAATCTTTGAAAATTCATCTTAGAAGAAAAGCTGCACTTGTATTCTTAAACAATCGTGAAACAAAATGTGTCTGTAAACTTATCTTAGAGAATGAGTTACGCTTCTGTTTCTTAAAGATTGGTGAAAAAAGAAATCCTGTCTTAGAAAAAACTCTTTCACTTTTGGAGAATCGCAGAAAAATGAATAAATTATCCTAGAAAAAGCAATACATTTATATATTTTGTCATTCGTTGAAAAAAAAAAAAATCTTATATTAATAAAGAAACCACTCTTAATCTTGAAGATTTGTAGAAAAAAAAAAT
>JAXCGZ010018975.1:142500-145883 GCA_037179515.1 Halocaridina rubra | reverse complement strand
TAGAATGCGTCATTCCTAAGTATAGCAGATATAAGCTATAAGGTTGGATTCCTTTTAACCTTCTGTGGTGTAGTGGTAGCGCCTTGACTTAGTAATCATAAGTCCTAGGTTCGAGTCCCGGTCGGGGTAAAAAAATTATTCATGTTTTCACATATGTAATGTGCTTATTTGATATTTCATGCCCGAATGAGATTGGGAATTGAATTAAATGCTAAAATGAAGCCACGAGTGAGGTTGGGGAATCTGTAATATGAACATAGTGGCATTCAGTTAGAATGCGTCATTCCTAAGTATAGCAGATATAAGCTATAAGGTTGGATTCCTTTTAACCTTCTGTGGTGTAGTGGTAGCGCCTTGACTTAGTAATCATAAGTCCTAGGTTCGAGTCCCGGTCGGGGTAAAAAAATTATTCATGTTTTCACATATGTAATGTGCTTATTTAATATTTCATGCCCGAATGAGATTGGGAATTGAATTAAATGCTAAAATGAAGCCACGAGTGAGGTTGGGGAATCTGTAATATGAACATAGTGGCATTCAGTTAGAATGTGTCATTCCTAAGTATAGCAGATATAAGCTATAAGGTTGGATTCCTTTTTACCTTCTGTGGTGTAGTGGTAGCGCCTTGACTTAGTAATCATAAGTCCTAGGTTCGAGTCCCGGTCGGGGTAAAAAAATTATTCATGTTTTCACATATGTAATGTGCTTATTTGATATTTCATGCCCGAATGAGATTGGGAATTGAATTAAATGCTAAAATGAAGCCACGAGTGAGGTTGGGGAATCTGTAATATGAACATAGTGGCATTCAGTTAGAATGCGTCATTCCTAAGTATAGCAGATATAAGCTATAAGGTTGGATTCCTTTTAAACTTCTGTGGTGTAGTGGTAGCGCCTTGACTTAGTAATCATAAGTCCTAGGTTCGAGTCCCGGTCGGGGTAAAAAAATTATTCATGTTTTCACATATGTAATGTGCTTATTTGATATTTCATGCCCGAATGAGATTGGGAATTGAATTAAATGCTAAAATGAAGCCACGAGTGAGGTTGGGGAATCTGTAATATGAACATAGTGGCATTCAGTTAGAATGCGTCATTCCTAAGTATAGCAGATATAAGCTATAAGGTTGGATTCCTTTTAACCTTCTGTGGTGTAGTGGTAGCGCCTTGACTTAGTAATCATAAGTCCTAGGTTCGAGTCCCGGTCGGGGTAAAAAAATTATTCATGTTTTCACATATGTAATGTGCTTATTTGATATTTCATGCCCGAATGAGATTGGGAATTGAATTAAATGCTAAAATGAAGCCACGAGTGAGGTTGGGGAATCTGTAATATGAACATAGTGGCATTCAGTTAGAATGCGTCATTCCTAAGTATAGCAGATATAAGCTATAAGGTTGGATTCCTTTTAACCTTCTGTGGTGTAGTGGTAGCGCCTTGACTTAGTAATCATAAGTCCTAGGTTCGAGTCCCGGTCGGGGTAAAAAAATTATTCATGTTTTCACATATGTAATGTGCTTATTTGATATTTCATGCCCGAATGAGATTGGGAATTGAATTAAATGCTAAAATGAAGCCACGAGTGAGGTTGGGGAATCTGTAATATGAACATAGTGGCATTCAGTTAGAATGCGTCATTCCTAAGTATAGCAGATATAAGCTATAAGGTTGGATTCCTTTTAACCTTCTGTGGTGTAGTGGTAGCGCCTTGACTTAGTAATCATAAGTCCTAGGTTCGAGTCCCGGTCGGGGTAAAAAAATTATTCATGTTTTCACATATGTAATGTGCTTATTTGATATTTCATGCCCGAATGAGATTGGGAATTGAATTAAATGCTAAAATGAAGCCACGAGTGAGGTTGGGGAATCTGTAATATGAACATAGTGGCATTCAGTTAGAATGCGTCATTCCTAAGTATAGCAGATATAAGCTATAAGGTTGGATTCCTTTTAACCTTCTGTGGTGTAGTGGTAGCGCCTTGACTTAGTAATCATAAGTCCTAGGTTCGAGTCCCGGTCGGGGTAAAAAAAATTATTCATGTTTTCACATATGTAATGTGCTTATTTGATATTTCATGCCCGAATGAGATTGGGAATTGAATTAAATGCTAAAATGAAGCCACGAGTGAGGTTGGGGAATCTGTAATATGAACATAGTGGCATTCAGTTAGAATGCGTCATTCCTAAGTATAGCAGATATAAGCTATAAGGTTGGATTCCTTTTAACCTTCTGTGGTGTAGTGGTAGCGCCTTGACTTAGTAATCATAAGTCCTAGGTTCGAGTCCCGGTCGGGGTAAAAAAATTATTCATGTTTTCACATATGTAATGTGCTTATTTGATATTTCATGCCCGAATGAGATTGGGAATTGAATTAAATGCTAAAATGAAGCCACGAGTGAGGTTGGGGAATCTGTAATATGAACATAGTGGCATTCAGTTAGAATGCGTCATTCCTAAGTATAGCAGATATAAGCTATAAGGTTGGATTCCTTTTAACCTTCTGTGGTGTAGTGGTAGCGCCTTGACTTAGTAATCATAAGTCCTAGGTTCGAGTCCCGGTCGGGGTAAAAAAATTATTCATGTTTTCACATATGTAATGTGCTTATTTGATATTTCATGCCCGAATGAGATTGGGAATTGAATTAAATGCTAAAATGAAGCCACGAGTGAGGTTGGGGAATCTGTAATATGAACATAGTGGCATTCAGTTAGAATGCGTCATTCCTAAGTATAGCAGATATAAGCTATAAGGTTGGATTCCTTTTAACCTTCTGTGGTGTAGTGGTAGCGCCTTGACTTAGTAATCATAAGTCCTAGGTTCGAGTCCCGGTCGGGGTAAAAAAATTATTCATGTTTTCACATATGTAATGTGCTTATTTGATATTTCATGCCCGAATGAGATTGGGAATTGAATTAAATGCTAAAATGAAGCCACGAGTGAGGTTGGGGAATCTGTAATATGAACATAGTGGCATTCAGTTAGAATGCGTCATTCCTAAGTATAGCAGATATAAGCTATAAGGTTGGATTCCTTTTAACCTTCTGTGGTGTAGTGGTAGCGCCTTGACTTAGTAATCATAAGTCCTAGGTTCGAGTCCCGGTCGGGGTAAAAAAATTATTCATGTTTTCACATATGTAATGTGCTTATTTGATATATATATATATATATATATATATATATATATATATATATATATATATATATATATATACACACACACGCCCGAAGGAGGGGGGGTTAGAATACTTCCTCCGTGTTCCCCTGTTTGTCGCAAGACTCGAGTAAATGAGGCAGAGCGAGAGGACTGGGACTCTCCTCGTCTGTATTTTCTCTGCCTAACGAGTCAGAGTATTTTTACTTGACTCAGCCACTCCCCTTAT
>JAXCGZ010018975.1:105000-137500 GCA_037179515.1 Halocaridina rubra | reverse complement strand
TGCTATCCGGAGCTAATATCTAGCCAAAGATGGAAAGTGGTAATAGTCATTGGGAAAATCTCACTCTTACACTCAAGAAACCTGTTAAGTTGAGAGAATTTAGAAGAAGATAGATGTTGATTTTGCCATTTCTTGTCACCACCTTGGCATGATTTGATGTAGATAGCAAATCGTTTTCTCAATATATTAATATTCATTCCCTTTAGTCTTGAGCTACAGACCTCTGTGGCAGGTTGCAGAATTGAAGGACAAACCAAATTACACCTTTTGCCCTCTTTGTCTCCCGCCCAATTCTAATAATTTACTATACTGATTAACCTGTCTTGCACTGAGAGACTTGATATCGAGCAGACAGCCTTTTACACCAATATGCCAACAAGTTTCAGTACGTGACAGTCTAGAACTGATTATGACGCGTCAGCCAAAAGTTGGCGAATGTTAGTGTCTTTAAGAGTTTTCTATTCACAAATTGTCCGGAGCGATACATACCACAGTACCAAGATACCGAAATATTTATTTATCTGTCCAAGAAGTTAATTGTAACGTTAACTTGATATATTCAAATTTTAAGCTCGTTCTTTTAACTGCCATTGTAAATAGTATCATAGTATATATTGCGTACAGTGTGTATAGTATGATGCATGCCATGCCTTCATAATCACAAGCCTGCGTGGCACAATCTGCGGACATTTTGCTAATTGCGACTTGATTTCTGTACCTGACTGACGCTGTAGTGCATAATTAGTCATAAGACTACAAGAACAGCAGTTAACACTCTCTAAGTATTTTAAATTCTTGATTTTAATGGTGCTATTATTATTATTATTATTATTATTATTATTATTATTATTATTATTATTATTATTATTATTATTATTATTATTATTATTATCATTATTATGATTTTTATTATTATTATTATTATTATTATTATTATTATTATTATTATTATTATTATTATTATTATTATTATTATTATTATTATTAATAATAACCTTTGATGAATAAACATCAAATACATAATATTTTCATTACTAAATAGATGATTCAAGGCCTTAAAAAAATGACAGCATCAGTACATGAACTGATTAATGATTTATTAATTAATTCGTGATCTGTATAAAAATGAAATTAATAAACAGATATGCATATAATAAATTAAAAATAATATTTAAAAATATATCAAATTGATATATTAAACTGATAGATATACAAAATAATATTTAAATGAATACATATATATATATATATATATATATATATATATATATATATATATATATATATATATATATATATATACTGAATGATTAAATTCAGTAAACGATTAGAAATTAGATAAATAATAAAAAATTGAGCAATTAAAAGTAAAATTAGCATTTGGAAGCTAATATATAATTAGGAATTAATTAACATATTATATTTACGAAATTGAAAAGTAAATTATGAAAAAGTAGATAAATAAATATGATGAAAAGTTAAGCAAATGAACTTGGATAAATAAATTACTAATTAAACAAATAAATATTTAAATAAATAAATAAATAAATAAATAAATAAATAAATATAAAACATAAATGAAACAATAAATAATTAAGTGAATAAATAACAATTAATGAGTGGAATTCTCTAAAGTGTTCCAAAGTCATGTGATGGAAGAGGACGTAAATAAATACGATAAAGAAATAAATGTCAAAACGATTCATTGGCATTTTAGGCGCAGAAAGTAAAAATATTTTCTGTTTACTCTGGACAGCTTTCCAAGTATACTCAATGAATAGTGTTTAATCCTGCCACTGGGTGAATAAGACACCTCAACCCGATGCCGGTCCCAAGTCAGGATACTGGATATGTCCGGCGTTAGTGAGGACATCATCCGACTGCAAAACTTGAAGCCAATACCAAAACCAGTCTGCTAAAGACCAGTGAGAAACAGCGACCCAATATGAAAGTGGAAAAGCTTAATGAAAGGAGAAATTCGATGCTGGTTCCTAGCCCGAATCAATAGAGAGTGTTGATGTCAAGAAACGACGTACGATTATAAAACTCATAGCTAAAACCAACACTAGTTTCATTAGGCCAGTGAAAAACAATCTAATAAAAAAATATATATAATGGATTCTTAAATCTTGACAGTGGGGTAGCAAGCCAGTACAAATCAATCCTGGTCCTAAGCCCTGATCAGTGGAATCCAGGTAAAAAAGCCACAGGTAATATAATCACAGAATAAGTCACAGGAAAAAAGGATAACCTGACCTAACCTAATATAACCTAACCTAACTTAACCTAACCAAACCTAACCTGTGACTTTTTACAAGTGATTTTTTCCTGTGACTTTATTACCGACCACGGATCAATTTTAAGTTGGACATAACTCAGGTGTAATACTTGCAGCTAAAAACCAACTCCAGGCTGTCTCCAAGAGGCCAGTGAGAGACAACGACCTTATATGAATATGGAAAAGTCAAGATAAAAATGCAATTCAGAATTTTCGCGATTTGGTGTGTGTGTGTGTGTGTGTGTGTGTGTGTGTGTGTGTGTGTGGTGTGTGTGTGTGTGTGTGTGTGATTATCTTATTATAATTACCTAAATGTAGTTACGGGATAGAGCCCTATTCTCGTAACTCCCCTTCTCCTGGTTCCATTTTTATACTCATTGATGCTTATCATCTTTGTATCCTTAAAACTATGAACTGAGTTAGGATTAACTACCTCCTCGCTTAGCAAATTCCAATTATCAACTATTCTTACACTAAAAAAGTACTTCCTTACATCCTGCTAGTTATAGAGCCAGCCATACCAAAGTCTCGATCACTATCAACTCTGCCAAAACCTATGAAGGAATTTGAAAATCGTCACCATATCCTCCTCATTCTTCTAGCTTCAATTGATGGTAGCATAATTCCTTCAGCCTCCAATCATAACTGAGATTGCGGATTTCTGGCACCAGACTTGGGGCATGTCTCTGAACTTTTTCAAGCTTTTTTATTTGTCTTGTCAAGTGTGGATTCCAAAAGGGTGTTGTATATTCAAGCTTTGGTCTCACATAAGTTCTATAAATATTTCTAAATATTTCCTTGCTCATGTGTCTGAAAGCTACTCTTTCGTTTGCTATGAAAGCATAATTATCCTGTCCTTACAATGCCATTTATATGCATTTCTGGAGACGAATCTGCCAGTATGTTTACTCCTAGATCTCTCTCATTCCATGTCTCTTGAAATTCTGCACCTGCTACTGAGTATCCAAGCTTAGGCCTTCTCGCACTTGTACCCATTCTCATTACCTTACATTTTCAAGAACTGAATTTCATTAGCCACTTTTCTGACCACTCACACTGACTATTTAGGTCTTCCACGCGCGTGTGTGTGTGTGTGTGTCTTTGTGTGTGTATGTGTGTGTGTGTTTGTGCATGATACCAAAGGCAATTTACTATGTTCTTACTTTGGTATATATCTGTAAATGAATTCATGGGTATTAGCATTAAGTTCTTAAGAGGGAGATATATATATATATATATATATATATATATATATATATATATATATATATATATATATATATATATATATATATATATATATATATATATATGTATATATATATATATATAATATATATATATATATATATATATATATATATATATATATATATATATATATATATATATATATATATATATATATATATATATACATACACATATATATATACATACATATATATATATATATATATATATATATATATATATATATATATATATATATATATATATATATATATATATATATATATATATATATATATATTCATATATATATATATATATATATATATATATATATATATATATATATATATATATATATATATATATATATATATATATATATATATACATATATATATATATATATATATATATATATATATATATACATATACATATATATATATATATATATATATATATATATATATATATATATATATATATATATATATATATACATATATATATATATATATATATATATATATATATATATATATATATATATATATATATATATATATATATATATATATATGCATAGCATTTCAGAATGTAAGAAAAAAGATAATTATGTTTTTATAAGAGCAAACAGGGTGACCTCAACTGTAACAAAAGAACTGACTCAGTATGATTTCAAAAGAGAAAAATGAATGTTGTCATTGACGAGGGGGTTACGAGTCCTGCTTCCCTATAGCTTACGACAGGCAAGAAATACGAGTATTGAATTCTTTTTCAGCCATCACCAGGAAAATTCATTTTAGTTCCCTCCTTCAGCTTAAAAGAAATATACTTTCGGAATTTTTCCCTCCTGCACCACCAGGATTAAGCCCTGTAAGCCTCCTCCTACGACATGCAGATTGTACGGGGAGGAGTTACTTCTTTTTCAGGCGTTTTCCCACATTCATATGGGCTCTTGAAGACTAGTGGTGATTTTGGCTCAAAGTTTTATGGGCGGATGCCCTTCTCCATTGATCCAAGCTTAGGATGCGAAGACATCTGATAGGAAAGCGATTACCATCACACATAAGCCTCTCTGATTCACTCCTGCGATATGCAGACTTCGAGAGTGAAACATTATAAAAAATAAATACGAGAAGAGAGGAAATATAAAACACTTACGAGAGAGAGAGAGAGAGAGAGAGAGAGAGAGAGAGAGAGAGAGAGAGAGAGAGAGAGAGAGAGAGAGAGAGAGAGAGAGAGAGAGGAGAGAGAGAGAGAGAGAGAGATAAAAAACTACAGCATTTGAAACACTAGACTCAACAGTGAAAATACACACTTGAAAAGCTTGACCCACTAACATTATTTTGGGAACTGCTCAAGAAGGTGGTTGCTTTTTCTTCCTTCTTATAGACTCTTGACTAGTGAAGTTTGTTGTAGTAGCTCAAACTGCTGTAGTAGTAGTAGTAGTAGTAGTAGTAGTAGTAGTAGTAGTAGTAGTAGTAGAAAGTAATATTGACTATAGCACATTAAGATAAATGCAATATGAAACGGATTAGAGTCAGCGAATTTAAAAATTCATATCCTCTAGCAGGGATGAGGCGGCTCCTTTCTTTTGTCCTCATCAATGAAAATAGTGAAGTAAATGAAGTTATATTCTTTGTACTGGTCCAATAATAATAATGATAATCATAATAATAATAATAATAATAATAATAATAATAATATAATAATAATAATAATAATAATAATAATAATAATAGTAATAATAATAATAATAATAATAATAATAATAATAATAATAATAATAATAATAATAATAATAATAATAATAATAATAATGATAATAATAATAATAATAATAATAATAATAATAATAATAATAATAATAATAATAATATATATTTGTTTGTGCATGCACCTCGTGTTCATTTTGTATGGGAGAGGATGAACTGGCCATCAGTCTCTCTCTCATTTCATAACGCAGTCCACTAAATTGACAATTCTCAAATGTGTGTAGCATACAAGCCAAGTTTAACCTGAAGATCTGCACATATACAATAAGACTCATCATTTTTTTTCTTTCTTTTTTTTTTTGGTGTTTTGGCCTTGAAATGGAGAATTATTCAAAAAAAAATGCAAAATATTGGAAAATATGGCATTTAAGATATGGAGAGTGAAAAAAAGAGTGAAGCGAAGAAACAGAGGAAAACAATAAAGAGAGAAGAAGAGTGAAGCCATGCGCTAAATTCTGAATACAAGAGACCATTGGAAGCAAGAGAAACAATAACAGAAAAGAGATGAAGCGAGACCATTGGAAGCAAGAAAAACAATGACTGAAAAGAAGTGAAGCGAGACCATTGGATGTATGAGAAACAATGACAGAAAAGAAGTGAAGCGAGACTATTGGAAGCAAGAGAAACAATGACAGAAAAGAGGTGAAACGAGAGGAAAGGAAGGGTGAGAAGAGAAACATAGAGACAAGACAAACAGAGAATAGAGAAGAAGAGAGAAGAGGGAATCTTAGCCATAATAACCGACTGAAAATTGCTAGCTGAATAAGACAAAACAAGAGCTCAAAAAGATGATTTTTTTTTTAAGAGAGTGACACTGGGACAGGCAGAAACTGCCCTCATCAATATAGGCCCGGCCACGATAAAATACCAAGACGAAGTTAAAGAAAATGGTTAAGGGCAAGGCAGAGATGAGGTGATGTTGCACAAAGGAAAACGACAGACAGAAAAAACAGTCAAAGTACAGAGGACCCAGAGATATGGAGGACTAGGCCCTGAGATGATGATAGATCTGCCTTTTGAAGTATGAAAGGTCATAAGAATTAGAAAAGACCGAAGGAGGAAGAAAGTTCCAGAGTCTGGAGGTAGATGGGAAGAAGCAGTCGCTGCACCGACCAATCCGCGAGCTACAAATCTCCAAACGGTACCTGTGAGATGAGGCCGCTTGGTGAGCGTTACGCAACCTCGGCAGTGGAGGAGGGATGCAACTCGCCAACTCATTAGAGCAGCGATGGAAGTAGTAGCGATAGAAAAGCGAAAAGGAAAATAAGAAATGAGTAGAAAATAAAGGAGAGGGGAGTAGAAAGGAAAAGAGAGAAGAGAGTAAACAAGACTCATTGAAAATTTATGTTAAAAATAAAAATTGAAAACTACAAATGGAATACATAATAGCAGAGAGAGAGAGAGAGAGAGAGAGAGAAGAGAGAGAGAGAGAGAGAGAGAGAGAGAGAGAGAGAGAGAACTAAGTGGTTCTTATGGGTTGGGTGTTGGCCAGACATTCTGCTCTCTTCGACCAAAATAGAGAGGTTGAACCAAGCGCTCTCTCTCTCTCTCTCTCTCTCTCTCTCTCTCTCTCTCTCTCTCTCTCTCTCTCTCTCTCTCTCTCTCTCTCTCTCTCTCTCTCTATCTATCTATCTATCTATCTATCTATCTATCTCACACACACATACATACACACACTCCCCCACTTTGTTACTAATAGCTGTTTTACATCTTTAAAAATATGGCTTGTTACAGTATTATGTCTTTCTTTTATCCTGGTACGAAAATATGGTAGAAACACAAGTCTCGAATTTTGTGCATTTGTGAAGTAGTGCCTACAACAGAATTTTATTATTATTATTATTATTGTTATTATTATTATTATTATTATTATTATTATTATTATTATTATTATTATTATTATTATTATTATTATTGTTATTATTTTTATTATTCAGGAAAGAGTGTGTGCAAGAGACAGGAATGAGTGAAGGAAGATTGTGCATATATGACGCGGCCCAAGGGGATTTCTCGCACCTGCTAACTTAATGAACTGTGGTGGACGGGTGTGAGGGGAGTTGCCATGTGATGAAGCGGTGGGGGTAATCTAGCTGCGGCTGTCGGTCCTCATTGTGGAATATTCTTGCCAGCCTACCTTGTGGGTGACCCAAGCAGGGCGGAAAAGGGGGAGACGTGGCAATCCTTTCTTCCCAAGGAGCTGAGAGGAGGGGTTGAGGTGTGTGTGGATCGTGGTGAATGTGTTTCTTGGCTCGGCCACCCTTTTCAAGGAGGAAAAGGCATGTGTATTTGTATGTATGTATGAATGTATGTATGTATGTATGTATGTATGTATGTATTATTATTATTATTATTATTATTATTATTATTATTATTATTATTATTATTATTATTATTATTATTATTATTATTATTATTATTATTATTATTATTATTATTATTATTATTATTTTAATTGCATTAATTCATATATGTATGAATATATACCTACATGTGGTCACGGGAAAGAGCTCTATGCCCATCTCTCTGTCGGTTTCATTTTGTACTCTCTATCATTTATCACATCTCTCCTTAAAACTATGGGTGCATTTAGCATTTTCTGTTACCTCATTAAGCAAATTATAATTATTAACTATTTTTACATTAAAAAACAAAAGTACTTCCTTAGATCCTGCAATATAGTACACTTACGGATCTTTAAACAATGACCATTACCTCTAGACGCACCCTTTTTAAAATATCGTTCCCTATCCATTATGCCAAAGCCATAATGGATATTAGAAACCGTTACCATATTCCTCTCTCGTCCTTGTAGCTTCGATTAATGGTAAGCGTAAATTTTTCACCCCTACTCGAGAACTAAGATTACGTATTTCTGTAACCAGCTTCTTTCTCCTTTTTATTCATATGCTTTTTCAAGTCGAGATTCAAGATAAATGCTACATATTCAAGCTTTGGCCTCACATGATCATGTAAATATCTGAACATTACTTTATCCATAACCCTGAAGGCCAACTTTATGATTGCTAAAAAGCATATATTGTCTCTACTAAAGCATTTATATACATTTCCGGAGACAAATCTGCCAATACATTGACTCCTATATCTTTAGCGTTTCCAGATTCTTGAAGCCAAACTTTGGTACTCTTGCCAACTTGTGTATTCTTATTGCTTTATATTTTGAATGATTAAATCTCAATAACCACTTGTATGACACTCAATCCAACTATGTTGGTCTTCCTGAAGGTCTCTGCTACTTTGTTTTTCCTTTACGCTCTTCACAATCGTTGCACCGTCTGGGAGCATATTTGAAAATGTAGTTGCAGACTCTGGTAGGTCATTTCCATAAAGTTAACTTTCTTCGGTCAACACTGCATGTCTTACTCTGACCCTCTGTTTCCTTCGTTCTAATAAAGTTTTATCCAATCTTTTGTATTTCCACCTATTCTTGCCATTACTTGCAGCTGGTTAATAAACCTGCATATTCTAAAGCCATGTTGTCTCAATGACAAATAGTTGAAGAACATTAAGTGAAAAGAAATGTACTTTCTCAGAAGTTTTTCCATAACTCTGCATAGTATACTAGTCATTAAACCGTCCACTACTTTAGATCTGTGTCTCTAATGGGCCTATGGTTTAGATCTTAGTTCCTCTTATCTTTTGAATATAGATTCCACGTTTAATTGCTTCTAGCATCTTGAAATCTTTACAGATGCCAGCGACTTTTCAAATATAATTCATACTGCTACAGATAATGGTGAATCACATTTCTGAGGTAAGGTCAGAAGTTTATGAGCACCTAATTTCATCAATGTTTTGTAAAGCTCTGTAGTCAAAAAGGCAATAATCTCTAATACTGGCCCATATTTTCTCATCTCTGAATTATGAGGGGGTGGAGTATTTTTTTTTATGAGTGTGACACTGGGATAGGCCAAAACTGCCCTCATCAATAAAGGCCAGGCCACGAGAAAATACCAAGACAAAGGAAGAGAAAAAGGTTAAGGACAAGGCAGAGAGGAGGTAATGTCGCATAAAGGGAAATGATAGACAGAAAAAACAGTCAAAGGACAGAGGACCCAAAGATATGGAGGACTAGGCCCTGAGATGATGATAGATCTGCTTTTTGAAGGATGATAGTTCATAAGAATTAGGAAAGACAGAAAGAGAAAGAGAGTTCCAGAGTCTGGAGGTAGATGGAAAAAAGCAGTCGCTGCAAGGACCAATCCTCGAGCTACAAATCTCCACATAGTATCTATGAGATGAAGCCGCTTGGTGAGTGTTACGCAGCCTCGGCGGATAGGAAGTGATGCAACTCGCCAACTCATCAGAGCAGCGATAGAGTTAGTAACGATAGAAAAGAGAAAGGGAAGCTAACTTATGGCGAAGAGGGAGAGAATATAGATCAAAAGTAAGAGAAGGATCATTAATGAGTCTGACTGCCTTAGATTCAACTCTATCAAGGAGATAAGTATAAGAAAAAGCACCCTAGATGTGTAAGCAGCATTTTAAGCAGGGACGGATAAGACCTTTATAAATCTTAAGTAACTGTAAGGAGAAAAAGTAATGACGAAAACGAATCAAAACTCCCAATTATTTAGATGAAAATTCATAAATTTGGATTATGTGATTCCTCCAAGACAAGTTTGAGGCTATATGTGTCTGGAGGCATTGAATTTAACAAAATTTTCAGTGCCCCACTCAGATACTCTCTGCAAATTAGAGTTGAGAGTAGAAGAAAGAGTGGTACAAGACTGATTATGAGTAGCAGATGAAGGTTGAGAAGAAAAGACAGAGGAAAAGTGAAGGGTAGAATCATTAGCAACGGCATGGAGAGGAAAGGAAGATGGGGGATTGTAGAAGATCATTGATGAAGAGAAGGAAAAGAGTAGGTGAAAGAACAGAGCCCTGTGAAACACCACTGGTAACAGAGAAAGGGCTAGATGTCGCACCATCAACAACTACAGATATAAAACAGTCAGTGAGAAAACTGGAAATCAGAGAACAGAAAGAAGGGGTTGAGCCATAGCCAGGAAGTTTGGCCAACAAAGCCTTGTGCCAGGCTCTGTCTAAAGCCTTAGAGATATTAAGGGCGACGACAAAGGATTCCCCATAGTTTCTCAGAGAAGATGACCATACATGAGTAAGATAGAACAGGAGATCACCAATGGAGCTTGCCTTGCGGAGGCCGTACTGGTGATTGGAGAGAAGTGAATTAGATTCAAGGCATTTCAAGAAATGAGCATTGAGCAAAGTTTCGAAAACTTTAGCATTAGAGGAGGTTAGGGCAATAGATTGGTAGTTTGAAGGAATAGAGCGGTCACCCTTCTTAGGAACAGGTTGAACTAGGGTATACTTCCAAGATGAAGGATAGATACTGGTTGACAGAATGAGGTGAAAAAAGATGGCAAAGCAAGGGAGCAAGTTCATCTGGAAACTCATTAGGGAACCTTGCAGAGGGATACCATCGGAACCAGATGCCTTGTTCGTCTTTAGCGAGCAAAGAACCTTATGAACTTTGCATGCAGAAAGGATAAGGGAGAGCATAGGGTTAGAGAGGGGTAAAGATTGAGGACAGGTGTGCTGAAATAATTTATTGAAGAGCTCAAGTGGTAGCGTCCGCGACTTTGAGGCGTCAGGTCGAGGGTTCATGCCCTGTCACGGTCTGAGGTTAGCAAGGACATGCACTCAGGGTAACAACTACATCTGCCAAAACAAGTCCTTCACAAGAAGGCAACCGTCCTAGTCCTTGGTAGAAAAGGTAGTCCGTGACGTAAAACCGGAACAAACAAACAACAAACAAGTTGGCAGAAAAATGAGAACCAAAGAGAGTGTCTTTGTCAGTGGGAGAACAAGCTATAAAACCATCAGAACGAATGAGCGGTGGAAAGCTTGAGTTAAAGAAGCTTTTGGAGAGGTTTTTGGCTAATGACCAGAAGAATCTGTCAGTGGGAGAGGGGTTAAGGTCATCAACTTTCCTTCTTATATACTAAGCCTTAGACCTTCGAATCTGAGCCGTACAGTGATTCCTATCTGCAATAAAAGCAAAGCAAGTTAAACCGGAAGGTGAGGCTTGGTAAGATCAGTGTGCCCGATTCTTGGCCTGGATAGCCATGGAGCAGGCACGGTCAAACCGAGGTGTAGGGGGAGAGAAAGTCTTTGTAGAAGAGGGCATGTACGCCTCCATTCCCGCAGTCATGATCTTGGCAAATTTTAGAGCTACCTGATCAGGCTACAGGACCAAAAGCAGTAGTCTTCCCAAGGGAAGTCAAAGAGGAAGTTGCACAAATTTTCATGTTGGGTACGCTCAAAGTGCCAAAGGCGGTGCTGAGTAGGAGGGATTGGTGGAGGGGGAGCGAAAATGGAAGAGATTGAGATCATAGAGTGGTTAGATTTACCAAGAGGGGAAAGCACAGAATAAGAGTAGTTTGAAGGGTTTGACGTAAGAAATAGGTCAAGAGTGTTTGCTGCATGTTTGTGACGATCAGGAACACTAGTAGGATGTTTGATAATTTGCTCCAGATCATGAGTAATAGAGAAAGCAAGGGCCTCACTTCCTACCACATCAGTATGAGAAGAATGAAACCACTCACTGTGGTGTACATTGAAGTTGCCAATGTAGAGAACTTCAGCATGTGGGTGAGAAGATAGCAAGGACTCATGGCAAGAGGACAGATATTCAAAGAAAGACACAAACTCGGTGGAGTTTGGAGAACAGTAGCAGAAGCAAAGAAAATAGTGGTAGTGGAGAGATAGACTTTTAGCCAGGAAACATCAAAGTCAGGAGATTCAAGGTTCATGAGCCTCGCAATAGGAATGTTAGCACTGCAGTAGGCACAGACCTCACCTTTGGAACAAAAACGAGTATACAGATTATTGTGAGAGATTTGACATGGGTCAGTGGAAGCATGTATAGACAGCTGGGTTTCAGATAGGAGGAGGAGGTTAGGGAGGAAAGTACCCAAGTGCTGTCCCACAGATGAAAGATTAGAGTTCAGGCCACGAATGTTAGAATAGTGAAGAGTGAAAGAAGCTGATCTATTCGGACGTGTAAAGTTAAGGGCAGAACCATTACTGTAAATATCATCTGAAACTTTTTGTTCAATTTTTCCCAGATCTCATCATCTGTCTCAGAAATGCTTCCAGTCGACTTTCCCAACTTTAAAACTTATGCCTTGACTTTTAATTTCCTTCTGACATAGTTGTGGAAATCTTTGGCTATGCCTTAGCTTTCCTGGCAATATATTTCCCATATGCCCTGTCTGCCACTTCTTTTACTTATTTACTCATTTCCTGCTCCTTTATAATTTTGCCAAGAATTAATTTTCTTTACTCCTCCAATTATTATTTCTGCATTTGTATCACCACTCCTTTATCCTCATATATTCATTATTGAAACAATTGCCTTTGACATTAATAATACATATTTTGGTAGAAGATATGTCACTGCTAACTATCCTCTCCTATTCCTTACAATAACTCAAGTACATCTGTACAGATTTTTTGGTATATCTTGTCCCTCAGGCAATACCTGTGAGATTATTGTTATTCTTTTCCTAATTTCCTTTTGGATTGACTTTCCTCATTTCCTTCTCGGTCCCTCTACACTCAGGCAGAACATATTCGATGACATAATACATCAGCAACACACATTGGTCACTTTTTTCCAAGGGTTGGCTCATAGCTTACTTCATCAAAACCCAATACGTCAACAATGGATACTAGATTGGGAAGTGATGGTTCATCTCCTCCCCTGGACATTGTTAATTCCAGTGCATGTTGGTGCATTGGAATTTCCTCATATACATTCTAAGTGTCTTGCCCCAAAAGAATCCTCCTAACTGTGCGGGTCAAGGTTATTCCAGTATATATCTCCATTATATCCTATACTTTCCCTCCCGAATGATTTTTTTAACTGAATTTATGACTTTTAGTCTACTCATATTACTTTTCCCATATACCTCCAGTCTTTGTTTATTCCTTGTTGACTTTGATACTACAGCTACTATAATGCTCTCTGTCATCATAGTTATGCATGTTACTTTAATTCTTTGAACTTTATTTCCTATAGCATTATTTACTACTTAAACCTAGAACCTTTCAGTTATAAGCATCGCTATCCCTCCACCATTCCTCTTAGAGATCTCAGTCTTCATTATTTAGTAGCCCATACTAAATACTTTAACGCTGAACATATCTTCATTGAATTATGTCTCTGTAATTGCTCTTGTATCTCCCTTACTACTATATATCATATTCTTTAATTCTCTTGCCTTAAGTGATTAGTATTAATGAGGTTATATTTCTTAGTTTCCTAACATTTTATTTATATCATCTTTTCTTGGATGAACCCTGAAAGAAATATATTTTCCATCTTTTGCATTAGTTCCTTCATTTAACCTTTAAGCTTCATTTCACCTTTTTCATCTCTTCTTGTGTTCCATATGATCAAATGGACACTGTCCTGTATCACTGACAGTCATTTAAATATCTTCTTTCGTCACTAATTGTGAATGTGTATGTGTAAGAATGTTTGAGTGTAGATGTGTGGGTGTGTGCAAGTGTGTGTCCGAGTGTGTACATGTGTGTATTTTATCTAGCTGTATTTACTACTAGTGCTCACTGGGAATAGGCCTATACCCGTAACTCCCCCGTATTCCTGTTCGGTTTTATATCTTACTAATACTTATCACGTCTCACCTTAAAATTGTGAATGACTTTTGTATTTTGTGTGTTCTCACTTAGTGAAGTCCTGTTACCAACTGTTCATACACTAATATAGTATTGCTTCACATCCTGCAAAGTTTTTTCACAAATCTTCAAACTATGACCTTTAGTTCTAGGGACATCCATATCTAAATATCGTTTCCTAGGCTATCTGTCAAAACCATAACTGAATTTAGAGCCAAAATCGTTTCCCCCTCCTCCTTCTAGTTTCAGGCGATGGTAAATAAAACCTTTCAGCCTTTCCTCACAACTAAGATTATGTATCGCCAATATCAGCTAAGTAGCATGTCTTCCATCGATCTCTAATTTAATTTTTATGCTTCTTAAAGTGTGGATTCCAGAAGAGTAAATACTTTGAAAATTTCTTTAGCCATATTCCTGAGAGTCACCCTTATGTTTTCTAAGAAAGCATATCCTGCCTTCTCCATACCATGTATATGCATTTCCAGAGACAAATCTACCAATACATTGACTTCAATATCCCTTTTGTTTTCAGATTCTTGAGGCTGCCCTCCTGCCATGGAATATCCAAACTTGTATCTTTGTGTACCCATGCCCATTATCATTACTTTGCAATTTGAAGTACTGATTTCCATTATTTGCCCACTCATACGGCCTATTTTGGAAATCCTGTAATTCTCTGGCACTATTTTCATCTTTCACTCTCTTCACAATCTTTGTATCATCTGCAGTTATATTTAAAAATTTATTTAATGACTCCAGTAGGTCATTTGCATGTAAAATGAATATCAGTGGCACTAAAGCTTATCCCTGTGGAACCCCACTGCATACCTTTCTCTGGTTAGACAATGCATGTCATAGTCTGGCTCACTACTCTCTTCCTTCTGAATAATTTTTTATCCATTCCAAGACTTTTTTCCTATTCTTGTCACAACTTGTAGCTTCTTAAGAAGACTCCCTTGTGTAACTGCATCAAATGCCTTCTGAAAATCTAAGAATATGCAATTATCCCAGCCCTCTCTTTCCTGTAAGATTAGGATTAAGTCATCTTAACTTCTAGTAAGTTTGTTAGCTTGGACTTGCCTTCTCTGATGTCATGTATTCTCAATGACAAAAGCTAGGACTCCAAGTGAAGAGAAATGAGTTTCTCAGTAGTTTCTCTATAACGCTGCAGACTATGCTAGTCAACGAAGATGACCAATAGATGGAAGCTGTGTCGCTCCTTCCCTTTTTTGAAGGTAGGTACCACGTTCGCTTGTTCCCACTGTGTTGGAATCTCCCCAGATTCCAGCAATTTATCAGATATGATGCATAGTGCTACAGATATTGATGCAGCATATTTCTTAAATACATAAAGGGAAACATCGACAGCCCATATCTTTATGAGCAATTAATTTCAGCAGTAATAGGCATACATCAGTCTGTTTCTCGATATAAAACATATGTTTAATATATTATGTTTATAACGGATGGGAACTACTGCAAAAGGAATAAATGAGACCGGAGCAAATATTGTAAAGAAGATTCTACAGACGAAGATGAGTTGCAACATGACATTTATTGAAGAACTGAAAAAGGAGCAAAAAGGGAAAAAAATTTGCATCAGAAAAGATGGAAGATTGACTAATGAAAAAGATGAATAGCTTCTATAAGTACAACACACCCAAGAACCAGCAAATGGATACTGGTTTCAAGCAATATGCTGGTCATTTTGACGACATCTACATGAAAGAATTTCAGCTAACTCAAGATATCAAGAACAAATTGTCTCTATGAGAGAAAGAAGCAACCTACAAACAACTATAACTTCAACTTCAAGAAAGCAAAAAAAAAATCAACTTAATATGAGTCAAAATGGATATCAGCAACTTCTGTAAAGTAATGTAGAAGTTTTGAGATTACTGGAAGTTCCACTAATTACAAATAAGTCTTCGTAATTCTTGTTGTTGAGTAAGGGGATATGAAGATGTAATAGTGGCTTGAGAATGTCATTATAATCCCAGGATTTGAACTAATCATTGTTAGCATTGTTATAAAACGAAAAATACCCCGAAGTATTCATAAAAAATGAAATGTTAAAGTAGATTTCTAATGAGAGAAGCATACAATGTATTTTATTGTTTTAATTGTCACCCAGAGAATAATGAGACTAATGAAAACAGCATCCCACTAGAAGAAGAAGAAGAAGAAGAAGAAGAAGAAGAAGAAGAAGAAGAAGAAGAAGAAGAAGAAGAAGAAGAAGAAGAAGAAGAAGAAGAAGAAGAAGAAGAAGAAGAAGAAGAAGAAGAAGAAGAAGAAGAAGAAGAAGAAGAAGAAGAAGAGAAGAAGAAGAAGAAGAAGAAGAAGAAGAAGAAGAAGAAGAAGAAGAAGAAGAAGAAGAAGAAGAAGAAGAAGAAGAAGAAGAAGAAGAAGAAGAAGAAGAAGAAGAAGAAGAAGAAGAAGAAGAAGAAGAAGAAGAAGAAGAAGAAGAAGAAGAAGAAGAAGAAGAAGAAGAAGAAGAAGAAGAAGAAGAAGAAGAAGAAGAAGAAGAAGAAGAAGAAGAAGAAGAAGAAGAAGAAGAAGAAGAAGAAGAAGAAGAAGAAGAAGAAGAAGAAGAAGAAGAAGAAGAAGAAGAAGAAGAAGAAGAAGAAGAAGAAGAAGAAGAAGAAGAAGAAGAAGAAGAAGAAGAAGAAGAAAGAAGAAGAAGAAGAAGAAGAAGAAGAAGAAGAAGAAGAAGAAGAAGAAGAAGAAGAAGAAGAAGAAGAAGAAGAAGAAGAAGAAGAAGAAGAAGAAGAAGAAGAAGAAGAAGAAGAAGAAGAAGAAGAAGAAGAAGAAGAAGAAGAAGAAGAAGAAGAAGAAGAAGAAGAAGAAGAAGAAGAAGAAGAAGAAGAAGAAGAAGAAGAAGAAGAAGAAGAAGAAGAAGAAGAAGAAGAAGAAGAAGAAGAAGAAGAAGAAGAAGAAGAGAAGAAGAAGAAGAAGAAGAAGAAGAAGAAGAAGAAGAAGAAGAAGAAGAAGAAGAAGAAGAAGAAGAAGAAGAAGAAGAAGAAGAAGAAGAAGAAGAAGAAGAAGAAGAAGAAGAAGAAGAAGAAGAAGAAGAAGAAGAAGAAGAAGAAGAAGAAGAAGAAGAAGAAGAAGAAGAAGAAGAAGAAGAAGAAGAAGAAGAAGAAGAAGAAGAAGAAGAAGAAGAAGAAGAAGAAGAAGAAGAAGAAGAAGAAGAAGAAGAAGAAGAAGAAGAAGAAGAAGAAGAAGAAGAAGAAGATAGGCAGTTGGAGATACTCTAAATGACATCGACTCTTAAATGCGGGAATAATCTAAGGGTATGGCCAATAAATACTTGAAAAGTTGAGGACAAATTGGTTGCCCTGTAAGTCAATGGCAAGATCAAACACTTATATAGTACAAATTGCCCTTATTGCCTACAACCTCATCCAGTAAAGTCACTTGCGTTAGATAATATGGATGTAGTCTTAATATCGACACACGAGGCATCCTGCTTCCCTCTACTCTTCAAGCAAATCGGCTCTAGTGTGGTCGTACCCTTACGCTCGATTAATGTATGCATTGAATCCAAAGAGGTCATTAATTTCATGGCTTTGTAAACCACTCATCATTACTTTCTCTGATTCGATCTAGACAAAAATTTATACCAATTCAAACCGAGCTACAGTTATTTTTTTTTTCTTGTTTACCTTAACTCTGACTGCAAATGTTGATTGCATCACAACAAACTCTGTGAAAACACATTAAAGAAAAATAGCCAGACGACTAATATGATGTATAGCATCATAGTTATTATACTGCTTAACACCTAGCCACAGACTATCGTAATTAATTCAACACCCAAAAACACAGCCGCTAAAAGCAAATGGTAAAAGCAACAGAGAGTTCAACAGGTACTAAATTCGATTAAAAATAACACAGAGTAATCCCGAGTTTGCAGTTTCAGAACAAGGCCTGAAGTCCCTTACCTTTTGCACGCCAAGTGTACCAACAGCGTTGATCCGTAATTTTTCACTGTTGCAACTTCAAAGAGAGAAGTTTATACCTATGTTGTAAATTGTAGCTAAGGTATTTTGATAAACAAGTAAAAAACAAAGGACCCTACAACTGATGCCTTCTAGGTACTTTTGGAAAAGAAGAACAGAGATTTGTTTATTGTCTGTAGAAATACTTATAAAATATTTAAAGGTATTGATTCAAGCCTTTGGATTCACAAAAAATATAAAGGACTTCCACAGATATTGTGTTTTTTTTCTAACAAAGTTAGCTTAGTAGTTAAGAATATTAATATACCCTATGAAAATATAACTATGAAGTTGTATATGGAACTCAATGATCGTATAATAGTTGAAAGAATTTATATTTACTCTTGAGAAGTACTCTGAAAACACCCATATCCTTTTCTCATATTTGTGCTGTTATAATAGTTTTGAAAATCTAATATAAAAGGACATTAGAAAAGTAATGTTGTATATGATGTAATAAGCTAAATCCTTGGAAGAGTTTAAAGAAGTTATAGATTTTGAAACTTGTTTTAAACAGCTTGTGTTATCATTCTTAAATCACTGGTGTACATGAAGGATAAGATTATTTAACATATTTACATGTACCTTGTAAGGCTGAAATTAAGTTTTCATATATCTTAAAAAAATAATTAGTTAATGTATCTAGTAATTAATAAATTTATGACATACTAAAAAGAAATTAAATATGAAATAATTAAACCGAACTTCTTAATATTTATAAAGAATAAGAATTACACGCATTGATTTTATTTTCATTTGATGAGTGACTGTAATAATATACATATTTAAAACAACAGTACTGTAAGGCGTGTAAGCGAAGAAAACAATAATATACATAAATGAATAGACTCAATAGATAAATGATAATTTATTACGAAGTATTTTGGTGATATATTAACAAAGAAATACACAAATTCCGATCGACTTAACCAAACCTAACACATACGTGCTCTTCGACTATAGAGATAAAAATGTCTATATTTCCATGGGGGGGGGGGGTAATGCAGACATAAACTCAGAGGAAATACTTATATTGTTTTTACTCTTTTTGTCTTATTTCTAGGGGCAGTTTCTTCTTAAAAAAAATGCTTGCCTCTATTATACCTCTTTAACAGTAAAATATCTATAGACTCCATTTAAGAGTATCATTGACATAGTTGGTAACTCCCTACTGCATTATTGGATTATCTATGTCTCTAGAATCAGATCATTCATAGTTATGAATTCTATTTATTTTAATAAATGATGAAGAGTTTATCAGAATATATGAATCAATACATGAGAATCAAGTTCTGTTGGAGCAAGCCAATGCAAATTTTTGCAGATCATTCCTCTCACACTGGTGTGGAAGGAAGTGAGGCCCTTGCTTTCTCAGTCACTCTGGATCATGGGCACATTATCGAACATCCTTTGCTTATTCCTGATTACCATAGCCATGCAGCTAACATTCTTGATCTATACTTTCATTCTAATCCTGAATTTATTCATATTTTGTACTTTCCCCTCTTGGTAACTATGACCACTCTTTAATATAAATCTCTTTCATTTTTGTTCCCCCCACCAACAATCCCTCTTATACAGCACAGTCTTTGGCATTGCGAGCATACCCAACAAGATGATTTACGCAGTTACTTCTTTGATTTTCCATGGGATTACTACTGCTTTCGAGCCTGCAACCCTGATCAGGGAGCCCAAAAAGTTTCCGAAGTCAAAACCATGGGAATGGAGGCATTCATCCCCTCCTCCGTTAAAAACTTTGTCCCCCTCTAATCCTTGGTGTGATGGTGCCTGCTTCATGGCTATTCAAGTCAGGGATTGGGCACACAAAATGCACACAAAATGCCGATGGACATAATGTCGACGGACATAATGTCAACGGATACGACTTTTATTTAGTTATTTATTCTTCTTACTCTTTCATTCATTCATAATATTACAGGTTAAAATGATAGTTCCAAACCTAACCTAACCTGACATTATATCCGTCGACATTATGTCCGTCGACATTATGTCCATAGGCATTTTGTCTGCACACCTACTTATATTGCGTTTTTTATTTTTTTGTCTTATTTCTAGGGACAGTTTCTTCTTTAAAAATGCTTGTCTCTTTTATACCTTTTTAACAGTAAAATATCTATAGACTCCATTTAAGAGTATCATTGACATAGTTGGTAACTCCCTATTGCATTATTAGATTATCCATGTGTCTAGAATCAGATCATTCATAGTTATGAATTCTATTTATTTTAATAAATGATGAAGAGTTTATCAGAATATATGAATCAATACATGAGAATCAAGGTCTGTTGGAGCAAGCCAATGCAAATTTTTGCAGATCATTCCTCTCACACTGGTGTGGAAGGAAGTGAGGCCCTTGCTTTCTTTGTCTTTCAGGATCATGAGCACATTATCGAACATCCTTTGCTTTAATTCTAATCCTGATTTTATTCATATTTTGTACTTTCCCCTTTTGGTAACTCTGACAACTTTTTAATATAAATCTCTTCCATATTTGCTCCCCCCACCAAAGATCCCTCTTACACAGCACAGTCTTTGGCATTGCGAGCATACCCAACAAGATGATTTACGCAGTTACTTCTTTGATTTTCCATGGGGTTACTACTGCTTTCGAGCCTGCAACACTGATCAGGGAGCCCAAAAAGTTGTCGAAATCATAACCATGGGAATGAAAGCATTCATTTGTAATATGAAAACTTTGTCCCCCTCTAATCCTTGATTTGATCGTGTCTGCTTCATGGCTATTCTAGTCAGGGGTTGGGCATATTGGTCGTAGTAAGTCTCTTCTTCTGATTCAACTCACTCTGCTTTTATTACAACTAGGAATCCCTGCACTGCTCACATTTGTAAGTCCAAAGCTTCGGTTTTAAGAAGGACAGTTGGTGGCCTGAACTTTTTCCCCCTGAGAATTGTTTCTGCAACTTAACCAAAAATCTCTCCAAAAGTTTTGTAACTCAAGCTTTTCCCCTCTCATTCATCCTGACGGTTTTATAGTTTGCTCTCCCACTGACAAAGCCACTCTCTTTGGGTTTCATTTTCTCTGTAAACTTTCTCGTAAATGATTCCAACTCGCCTAATCTTCCTACTTTATCCCTTTCTAAACCTATTCACTCCCACATTTTTTTTCACACAAAGGCCATAAGGTTCTTTGCCCTGTATAGACATATCCAGTTCGATGGCATCCATGCAATGTTCATTAAGGAGTTTGCAGATGGCTGGCTCCCCTGCTTTGTCGTCTCTTTTGCATCATTCTCTCAACAAGTAGCTATCCTTCATCTTTGAACAACGCTCTTGTTCAGACTGTTCCTAAGAATAGCTAAACTTCTATTCCTCCCACCCAATTGCCCTACCCTCTGCCTTCAATAAAGTGTTCAAAACTTTGCTCAGTTCTCACTTCCATAAACATCTTGAATCTCACTCTCTTATTTTCGATCACCAGTACGGCCTCTGAAAGGCAAGATCTGCTGGTGACCACCAGTCCCATCTCACTCATGTATTGTCATCTTATCTGAAGAAGTATGGAGAACCCTTTGTCATCGCCCTTGATATCTCTAAGGCCTATGACAGAGTGTGGCACAAGACTCTCTTGGGTATATTTCCTGCTTATGGCTTTACCCAATCTCTCTTATCTTTGATTTTCAGCTTTCTTTCTGACCATATTATAGTTGTGGTTGTTCACAGCACATCATCTAGCTCATTCCCTGTTATCAAAGGTGTTCCATAGGGCCCTGTTCTTTTTCCTACTCTGTTCCTTCTCTTCATCAATAATCTTCTCCAGTCCTCATCTTCTCTCTTCTCCACGCCTTTGTCAATAATTCTACCCTTCATATTCCCTCTGCCTTCTCTTCACGACCTTCGTCTGCTACTTGAAATTAGTCTCGTGTTACACTCTCTTCAACTTTCAGCTCTGAGTTACAGAGTGTCTGAATGGGGTAGCTATAAATTAGTAAATTTTAATATGTCTAAGACACAGTTCATGGCAATCTCTTTATCATCTCCTCCACATAGCCATATTGTCTTCTAAAACAATGAAATTTATCCTCTTACTTCTATTAACATATTGGGTATTCAGATAGCATCTAACTTGTCTTGGAGGTGAGGTCATGTGATTACCTAATTGTGATTACCTAATTTTGTTTACGGGAAAGAGCCGAAAGCTCGTATCTTCCCGTCTCCTGATCGGTTCCATTTTAGACTTAGTGATACTTATCGTACCTGTCCTTAAAACTATGGATTGAGATAGCATTAACTACCTCCTCGCTTAGCGAATTCCAATTATCAACTACTCTTACATTGAAAAAGTATTTCCTTACATCCTGCAAAGAAGTTTTCTTACGAAGCTTCAAACTATGACCTCTAGTTCTAGAGCCAGCCATATCGAAATATCGATCCCTATCCACTCTATCATAACCATGAAGGAATTTAAAGACTGTCACCATATCCCCCCTTACTCTTCTAGCTTCGAGTGATGGCAAGTCTAATTCCCTCAGCCTCTCATCATAACCGAGATTGCGTATTTCTGGCACCAGTTTCGTGGCATGTCTTTGAACTTTTTCAAGCTTAGCTATGTGCTTTTTCAAGTGCGGATTCCAAAAGGGGGCTGCATATTCGAGTTTTGGCCTCACATAGGTTACATAAATATTTCTGAACATTTCCTTGTCCATGTGCCTGAAGGCTACCCTTACATTTGATAAGAATGCATATGCTGCCCTTACTACGCCATTTATATGTATTTCTGGAGACAAATCTGCCAGTATGTTTACTCCTAGATCTCTCTCATTTTCTGTCTCTTGAAGTTGTACTCCAACCACCGAGTAGTCAAGCTTGGGCCTTCTTGCACTTGTACCCATTCTCATTACCTTACATTTTGAAGTATTGAATTTCATTAGCCACTTTTCTGACCACTCATGCAGATTATTTAGATCCTCCTGAAGTTCTCTACCATTGTTCTCGTTTTTTGCTTTCTTCACAATCTTTGCATCATCTGCAAACATATTCATGAATGAATTTACAGACTCTGGTAGGTCATTTACATATACAAGGAACAAAAGTGGCCCTAAAACTGAACCCTGTGGAACTCCACTACTAACTCTTCTCCATTCAGACACTGAGTGTCTTACTCTAACCCTTTGTTCCCTTCCTTCTAAGTAAGTTTTTATCCATTCCAAGACATTTCCACCTATTCTAGCCATTGATTGCAGCTTCCTAATAAGTCTCCCATGTGGAACAGTGTCAAACGCTTTCTGGAAGTCTAGGAATATGCAATCTGCCCAGCCCTCTCTTTCCTGTAAGATTTGGCTTACCTCATCATAAAATTCTAATAAGTTTGTTACTGTTGATCTACCTTCTCTGAAGCCATGTTGCCTCACTGACAAAAAGTTGAAGGATTCCAAGTGAAGAGAGATATGTTTCCTTAGTAGTTTCTCCATAACTTTGCAAACTATGCTGGTCAAGGAAACTGGTCTATAGTTCAGAGCCGTATCCCTCCTTCCCTTTTTGAAGATAGGTATGACATTTGCTTGTTTCCAGCATCTTGGAATCTCCCCCGACTCCAGTGACTCCTTAAATATGATACTTAGTGCCACTGATATTGTGTTTGCGCATTTTTTAAGCACATGAGGGGATATGTCATCAGGACCTGTAGCTTTATCAACATCTAAATCCATCACCGCTTTGCATACCTCTGTGGCTGTAAGGTTGATGTTCTCTAATACTGGCCCTTGAGCTTCTATCACTGCAATCTGAGGGGGTGGGGTATTTTCTACTGTAAATACTGACTGAAACTCCTTGTTCAATTCTTTGCAGATCTCTTTGTCCGTCTCAGTGATGCTTCCATCCGCTCTTTTTAGCCTTAAAACCTGTTCTTTTACCTTCAGTTTTCCTCTGATAAAGCTGTGGAAAAGCTTGGGATTTTCTTTAGCCTTCCTGGTGATGTCCCTCTCATAATCTCTCTCTGCCTCTCTCCTTTTACTTAGGTAGTCATTTCTTGCTCTTTTGTAGGTTTGCCAGGCATTTATGTTTTTTCTCCTCCTATACCTTTTCCAGCATTTGTCTCTCCACTCCTTAGCTCTTTTACATCCATTATCGAACCATTTCTCTCTGGCATGAATTACACCTACTTTGGTGACAGGTATGCAGCAATCTACTATCTTCCCATATTTCTCACAAAAGATGTCATACATTTCTTGTACAGATTTGTTGTAAAATAAGGTTCTCCAGTCAATAACTGCAAAAAGCTCATTCATTTTGATGTAATCTCCTTTCCGATAGTTCCTCCTCATGTCCTCAGTGCCTCTACTCTCAGGAAGAATATCTTCAATGATATACTCCATCAACAACACACAGTGGTCACTCTTTCCAATTGGTGGTTCATACTCAATATTTTCAATATCCAACACATTATCTGTGAACACTAGATCAAGTAGTGATGGCTCATCCCCACCCCTGGCTCTTGTTGGTTCCATTACATGTTGGTGTAGGAAATTCCCTTGTACGCAATCTAGGAATCTTGCCCCAAATGAGTCCTCACCACTGTGTGGGTCAAGATTTATCCAATCTATCTCTTTATGATTAAAGTCTCCCATAATCAAAATCCTACATTTTTTCTCCCGTGACATGTTAACAACTGAGTTAATGACTTCAATAGTACCTATATGACTTTCCTCATAAATTTCAAGCCTATTTTGGTTCCTTGGTGGGTTGTATACAACAGTTATTATAATGCTCTATGACCCAGTATTTATGCGAGCAACAAGAAATTCCCTGAACTCACTTTCTATAGCCAAGTTTATTTCTTCAACTTGAATCCTCTCACTTATGAGCAGTGCTATCCCTCCACCAGTCCTCTCACATCTTTCAACCCTTAGTATTCTGAAGCCCTTAGGAAAAACTGTGACACTGTTTATGTCCTCACTCAACTTAGTCTCTGTAATTGCTACTATATCTGCCTTACTGTTGTGAATCCTATCTTTTAATTCTACTGCCTTACCAGCTAATCCATCAGCATTTGTGTATAACAATCTTAATGAGGCCCCATCCCCTGATCTTCTGTCATTATCTTCTTTATCTCCCCTTTGTCTGGAAGTATTCTGTAACGAAAATTTTTCTTCTCTTCTTCATCTCTTTCATCATTTAACCTTCTTGCCTCTTGCAACAAGTGACACTCACCAAATGTTCTCGTTTCACAGGTAGTGTGTGTGGAGATTTGCAGCTTGCAGATTAGTCTATGAAGTGACTGCTTCTTTCCTTCCACCACCAAAATCTGGAAATCTCTCCCTCCTGTTTTCCCAAACTCTTATGACCTTTCTTCCTTCAATAAGCTGATCTATCTTCATCACAGGGCCTAACCCCGCAATATTTCTAGATCTCCATCACTGCGACAATTCTATCAGCCTATCCATTTCCTATTTTATATCATTGTCTAATTTCTGCCTTATCCTTATGGTACTGCTTTTTCTTCATTTCAATGTTTTCTTGGTGGCTGGGCCCGATGAGAGCAAGTTTATTGTTTGTCCCGATATCACACTCATAAAGAATTCAGATGTCTAGAGTGATGAGTTACAAAGAAGGGCATTACAATATACCATAAAACTTATATATATATATATATATATATATATATATATATATATATATATATATATATATATATATATATATATATACACACACACAAGTGTCTATGTGTATGCGTGGTCTTTCCACGTGTTGCCGAAAAGTGTGCGCATATGCAATGAGCGGGTAATCCACTGGAACTTGCAAATTCTGCAGAATGTGTGTGCTGCGCAACATTGGGTTCGGATTTTGCGTTTGAAATTTTTACCTCTTCCTTTGTAATACTCACATGGCTATTTGGATCTTTTCAGTTCAAGATCATCACAACACTATATCTCCCACTACATCCTCCACTGACAAAGTTTATTGTTACATCAAAAAATCTACTTATTATTTCCTGTTTTCTCCTTATATATATATATATATATATATATATATATATATATATATATATATATATATATATATATATATATATGAAAATCTTCCCTTGTCATGATGATAAGGAATACAGAGTGAATTTCTAACATCTACCTTGTTAATATTCTTTGATGGATTGAAACATTTCATTTTGGTTAGTGAAATTGCTCTATTTGTGAAATCCTTGGAATAAACTGACTTCAAAAAACTTTGTGTATATAATCAAATTCTCCATCTATTTTGATGTTTCATATCAAACACAAATTGATTACCATGAAAGAGTTTTGGGTCATAATAATATAACTTCATGCTGTCTTCAAATATGACACTTCCAATATATCCAAGTTAGTTGACAACAGAGGAAGTGTTCCCAAAAACAGCTAAGGAGTGTATAATATTCCAGGCAAAGTTCCCAACAACATTTTTAAATAAAGTTAATTTTTGGGTTATATAAGAGGATATGTTGATTAAATTTAGTACACGGTTGTGGTTTGAAATTTTTAGAATAGATTGTGAGATATTATAAATAATATATAAAGATAAAAATATAAGCAGGGGAAGAATATTAGAGAGGGAGGGACATTAATTTGTCCCTTGAAGTCATTTGACAAAAGAAAAGCATTCACTCAAGAGAATGCCAGCACTCATAAATTGATTTACAATATCTTAAATATTGATTTCATTTATTTTATTACCACTCCTACTGCACAGGGATTGGAAGAACTTTCTAGTACTTCTAATGCATTCACCAACCCTGTTACAGATGAGATAACTACACTAAGACCTCTATCTCAAACTCTGGAAACTCAGAAAAAGCCAACTCCATTTTTATGATCAGTTCGTTGGACAAGACAGTACGACACAAATCAAGACATATCTCTGTAAAAATCATTTTTCATTATCGAATTAACTGCTTAACTGACAAATTTGTAGTAATGAGTTAAGTGAATCATACAACATTTCATTTAGTAAATGTCTTTGTGACAATTATTTAGTTTTTAAAAACAATATTCAACTGAGGAACCTTGCTGTTCAAACGAACTAAAGCTCCAGCATTTTCTATGATAATAATAATAATAATAATAATAATAATAATAATAATAATAATAATAATAATAATAATAATAATAATAATAATAAACTTAGTTTGACATGCGACAACTAATCTTCTACTGCACGCCATTTAAGCTTCATCGTATTACGTACAAATTCTCTCTCTCTCTCTCTCTCTCTCTCTCTCTCTCTCTCTCTCTCTCTCTCTCTCTCTCTCAGCACTTCCTGTTGACTCTTTCCTTGCCACATATTTTATGTCTTCCTAATTTAAACTACCGTCGCTCATTAGAGCTGTTTATCTATTTTCTCTTTAAATTAGTCACCTTGTTAGTCCATTTCGTTTGGTAATCCCAGACAATGATTAAGAGAGAGAGAGAGAGAGGAGAGAGAGAGAGAGAGAGAGAGAGAGAGAGAGAGAGAGAGAGAGAGAGAGAGAGAGAGAGAGAGATCTACGAGATGGCCTCAATTTATCGGGGCTCACCGAGTGACTTAGGTGGCTAGCTTCTTGCTCTTTACATAAATGCAGGGCTAAAAGATACTATTTCACAATTAACTTCATGTATCTAGCTTAAGAGAGACTTGGATTTGCTACAAGAAAGTAACTACCTTCTTCTTCTTCTAAAGTGGTTCTGGTGAAAGAGAAGATGTACGCGCCACCATTTGATTTCAAGTTTTCAGGCTAAGGCTTAATTAGGAAATTTGTCACGTAGAGAGTTTCATTATTATTATTATTATTATTATTATTATTATTATTATTATTATTATTATTATTATTATTATTATTATTATTATTATTATTATTATTGAAGAAAATGAAATGACATGCAAGCTTACAATACGGGAAAGAATATGGAAACAGCTGCCTGAGCTGTTTTATATGTTACAAGATTAGTTCCACATCTAACCTCTCTCATCTAATGCTGTTCCCACTGAACCCTCTCAGTAGACAGAAATGGAAAAAACATTAATGTAAAGTATAGACAGAATGTGAGAAACATAGGTTATCGAGCACAAGCAAGCACACGCTCAACAGTGTCATAGGAGTCGTCTCAAAAATTATGGTGTTGATCTGCTCTAGTTAATGATGAAGGGTTTTATTTGCTCGAAAAATATTATGGCTTCCATGTGTTACTGAGAGGATAGTCTGCATTCCTCATGATGCGCCAAAGATTGTACACACACAAGCACACGCACATACATATGCACGCAACATTACACACTCACGCATACATGCTCAAACTCAATATCAGTGGCACTAAGTATCATATTTAAAAAGTCACTGGAGTCAGGGGAGATTCCAAGATGCTGGAAACAAGCAAACGTGATATCTATCTTCAAAAAGGGAAGGAGGGATATGGCTCTAAACTATAGACCAGTTTCCTTGACCAGCATAGTTTGCAAAGTTATGGAGAAACTACTAAGGAAACATATCTCTCTTCACTTGGAATCCTTCAACTTTTTGTCAGTGAGGCAACATGGCTTTAGAGAAGGTAGATCAACAGTAACAAGCTTATTAGAATTTTATGATGAGGTAAGCCGAATCTTACAGGAAAGAGATTGCTGGGCAGATTGCATATTCCTAGACTTCCAGAAAGCGTTTGACACCGTTCCACATGGGAGACTTATTAGGAAGCTGCAAGCAATGGCTAGAATAGGTGGAAATGTCTTGGAATGGATAAAAACTTACTTAGAAGGAAGGGAACAGAGGGTTAGAGTAAGACACTCAGTGTCTGAATGGAGAAGAGTTAGTAGTGGAGTTCCACAGGGTTCAGTTTTAGGGCCACTTTTGTTCCTTGTATATGTAAATGACCTACCAGAGGCTGTAAATTTATTCATGAATATGTTTGCAGATGATGCAAAGATTGTGAAGAAAGTAAAAAACGAGAACAATGGTAGAGAACTTCAGGAAGATCTAAATAGTCTGCATGAGTGGTCAGAAAAGTGGCTAATGAAATTCAATACTTCAAAATGTAAGGTAATGAGAATGGGTACAAGTGCAAGAAGGTCCAAGCTTGACTACTTGGTGGCTGGAGTACAACTTCAAGAGACATGAAATGAGAGAGATCTAGGAGTAAACATACTGGCAGATTTGTCTCCAGAAATACATATAAATGGCATAGTAAGGGCAGCATATGCATTCTTATCAAATGTAAGGTTAGCCTTCAGGCACATGGACAAGGAAATGTTCAAAAATAGTTATGTGACCTATGTGAGGCCAAAACTCGAATATGCAGCCCCTTTTTGGAATCCACACTTGAAAAAGCACATTGCTAAGCTTGAAAAAGTTCAAAGACATGCCACGAAACTGGTGCCAGAAATATGCAATCTCAGTTATGATGAGAGGCTGAGGGAAATAGACTTACCATCACTCGAAGCTAGAAGATTGAGGGGGGATATGGTGACAGTCTTTAAATTCCTTCATGGATATGATAGAGTGGATAGGGATCGATTTTTTTATATGGCAGGCTCTAGAACTAGAGGTCATAGTTTGAAGCTTCGTAAGAAAACTTCTTTGCAGGATGTAAGGAAATACTATTTCAGTGTAAGAGTAGTTGATAATTGGAATTGACTAAGCGAGGAGGTAGTTAATGCTATCTCAATCCATAGTTTTAAGGAGAGGTATGATAAGTATCACTAAGTATAAAATGGAACCGATCAGGAGACGGGAAGATACGAGCTTTGGGCTCTTTCCCGTAAACACAATTAGGGAATTACAATTAGGTAATTACACATACGTTTGGGTAGACATTGGCCCTTTATCTTAAACACCGTAAACATAGGATACTATATTGTTAGTTAGCTAGCCACACATATGGATTTCATAAACGCATTTGACGCTGTTCTGTGTATTGCTAGGATTCGACATGGGATCCTAGTCATACACAGAACAGCGTCAGATGCGTTTATGAAATCCATTTATGTGTGTCTAGCTAACTAACAATATGGTATCCTAGGTTTACACTGTTTAAGAAATCGGACCTTTGCCAGACACTCTCTCTAAATTTTACTATTTAAGGTGTTCATCATCATACATATTCCATAATCTTTTATTGATTTTGATAATTGGAAAGTTTGGAGATTCTGTGAGAAAGCCTAAGTCTTTTCTGTGTGGATTAATTTCTGCAAGAATTGTATACCTAACTCTTTTCTGTTTGGAACAATTTCTGCAAAAATTGTAGATAGTCTTTGCTATATTTTGACGAGGGGAGAGATAGAAGAAAATGTTCACATAGAGAGGAGGTGAAGGACAGTGGTGCCAACAGCGAAATGTGCCTAATTTTTATGTAGACTAGAGGGGGGGGGAAGCTTTTGTTGCTTGTGATTAAATTGATCCTTAGGGTCCATATCTTGGTTATGAGATTGATTTTCAAAACATTTTTTTTCTTTCAGTAGTAAGACAGGTTGTCATAAAGTAATAACAATAAAAACAAAGAGTTGGCATCAACCCTCTTTGATGTCTTTCCTTGGTTATTCGGTGAATGTTGACGATTTTCATCATGACTGGTATTTATCATGAATAAAGTCAATTATAAAGTTACTAGACAAATTGCCAGGTAAGTGTTTTATTAAAAAGAATATTCAATTTTGTATTCTTGACAGTCTAAGGTAATTGTGTGAATATATTGTTTTAAAAACCATTGCACACCGGGTATCATTACCACAAGAATAACGCCAGTATTGTCCCCCAACAGCCCAGAGAGGGGTAAGAATGGAACACCAAAACAAGTGGTAGCCATTCGAAGGTTAAAAAACGAGTTCAAAGAACTTACAGAAATCATTAAATATTTGGATAAGAAAATACGAAATATGGAAAGATAAATGAAATAAAAGTCAAAATATATAGAGAGGGAAAAGAGCATGTTTGGAAAAAGTACAGATAATTTGGAAGGGAGATATGTGCTACAAGATGAGGAAATAATAGAACTAGAAAATATTTAAAGCTCGAAGGTGAATAGAGAATAATGGAAAGCAGCCCTTCAGCACAAGAGGATAATAACAAAAAGCTAGATGATAGATTATATGAATTTAGTGTCCTTATATTCCTATCTTCGTATTTAAAATGGTATAGTATCTTGGACTTTCCAAAGGGAGGGTAATATTAAACAGTGTAGAGGAAATTTTTATGTCCTGAAGACTGACTAAGAGAGTATTAAAAACGTTCTCATATACAGTAAAGAGAAATGTGGCAGTAAAGGAGGTGGTGAAAGAGGTGGTACTGGAAACGGTGGCTACAGTATACTGCAGGGAAACAGTAACAGAAAAAAAGCAGGAAGCCACGACTGAGATTGCAGTCCTTTTTTTTTCAAAGGGTATTTAATAAATAATATCAGTGATCACCTCAGGCATATGTAACTATCAGGAGTCAACGTGGCAGGGAAGATAATAATATGATAAAGTGAGGGTTTAAAGTTGATAAGGAATCTTAAGGTATTATGTGGTCCAGAAAATATTGTAAGCATTCACAGACTTGGTAAGTACATTAGGAAGGAAAAGGCAATAATACTGAAGGTAACCTTTAGCAAAGAGGATATGTGTACTATTTACTGATTTGGGAAAAAATCTGAAAAACTGTGAAAAATACAGGGCAGTGTCCATTCGACCTAATAGTATATAGGAGGACATATCAAAATATAAAGACTGGTGTCAGGAAGCTGTATGGTTAAAGAGGGAAGAAATGGAGAAAATAAGAGTAATTTATAATTCAAGGTTCATTCATCCAAAGAGGTGAGGAAGGAACCAAACGATATATCAACATTGAGGTTACTGTATATAAATGCTAATGGGGTAGCTGGTAAGGTAGTAGAATTAAAGGATAGGATACAGAACAATAAGGCTGATATAATTACAGAGACAAAATTATATGAAGAAATACACAGGATTACAGGTTTCCTTAAAAGTTGCAAAATATTGAGGGCTGAGAGATTTTAGAAGACTCGTGGAGGGATCATGTTGCTTATAAGTGAGAGGTTCACGGTTGAAGAAGTATATATTGCTATAGAAAAAGAGTTCAAGGAATTTCTTGTTGCTCACGTAAATACGGGTTCAAAGTTAATTATAATAGCTGTAATTTTTAACCCACCTAGAAATCAACATAGACTAGAGGTTTATAAGGAATGTAATATGGGTATGCTAGAAGTTATAAATTCACTTGTAAACTTGCTTGTGAACAAAAGTGTAGAATATTAATTATGAAGAATTTTAATCATGGAGAAATAGATTCAAATAGTTTTGACCCACACAGTGATAAAGACTCTTCTGGGGCAATATTCCTAGACTGTGTACATGCACATTACATGTACCAATACTTACTGGAATCAACAAGGGCAGGAGAAAAAAGTGAATACCCACCCTGCTCTCTCTAGTAAATGCTAATAATGTTTTGGATATTGGTAAAATTGTGTATGAGCCGCCAACTGGAAAAAAAAAGGCCACTGTGTGTTGGTGATGCAGGTAATCATCGAAGATATTCTGCCAAC
>JAXCGZ010018975.1:22500-100000 GCA_037179515.1 Halocaridina rubra | reverse complement strand
GATTTGTCTCCAGAAATACATATAAATGGCATAGTAAGGGCAGCATATGCATTCTTATCAAATGTAAGGGTAGCCTTCAGGCACATGGACAAGGAAATGTTCAGAAATATTTATGTAACCTATGTGAGGCCAAAACTCGAATATGCAGCACCCTTTTGGAATCCGCACTTGAAAAAGCACATAGCTAAACTTGAAAACGTTCAGAGACATGCCACGAAACTGGTGCCAGAAATACGCAATCTCAGTTATGATGAGAGGCTGAGGGAATTAGACTTACCATCACTCGAAGCTAGAAGAGTGAGGGGGGATATGGTGACAGTCTTTAAATTCCTTCATAGTTATGATAGAGTGGATAGGGATCGATATTTTGATATGGCTGGCTCTAGAACTAGAGGTCATAGTTTGAAGCTTGGTAAGAAAACTTCTTTGCAGGATGTAAGGAAATACTTTTTCAGTGTAAGAGTAGTTGATAACTGGAATTCGCTAAGCGAGGAGATAGTAAATGCTATCTGAATCCACAGTTTTAAGGACAGGTATGATAAGTATCACTAAGTCTAAAATGGAACCGATCAGGAGACGGGAAGATACAAGCTTTGGGCTCTTTCCCGTAAACACAATTAGGTAATCACGCACACACACACACACACACACACACACACACACACACACGAGATTGCAGTTTAGAATGTCCAGATAAAGGAAAACATCGAACAGTTAAGAAAAGAGTTTCAGGAGCTGAATACAGAATATGATACCATGAAAACTTCGTTTGATGCACTAAAGAGGAATGTGGAAGTAAAAGAGGCTGTGAGGGTGGTAGCACTGAAAAACATACAAAGTTGACTATAAAGAAACAGTAATCGAAAAAATGACATACATTGTGCTGGAAAGGGCTAATCCACTCATTAAACAGGCACTTGATAAAAAGAAGACTGTGGTAATCTCAGGCATAAGCGAATCCCAAGACCCAACATGCCAGAGGAGACTTGAAGAAAATAATGCTAGGATTTTAAACCTGATAAGGAGGCTTGGAGTAGTATGTGGTCCTGAGGATATTGTAACCATTCAACAATTAGGTAAATATTCTAGGGAGGGAAAGTAAAGACCAACAAAAGTAACCTTTGAGAGAGGGGACACATGTAGAGAAATATTGATAAGGAAAAAAAGCCTAATAGACCTTCATGAATTCAAAACAGCGTGCATTAGACCATACAGAACACAGGAAGAGATGGAAAGGATCAAAAATGTGTTGCAAGAGGCTAGAAGGGTAAATAAGGAAAGAACTGAAGAAGAGAAAAAAAATAATTCATTTCAGATTTCTTCCAGACAAAGGGGATATAAAGAAAATAATGATAGAAGATCAAGGGATGGGGTCTCATTAAGATTGCTATACACAAATGCTGATGGAATAGCTGGTAAGGCAGTAGCTTTAAAAGATAGGATTCACAACAGCAAGGCATATATAGTAGCAGTTACAGAGACTAAGTTAAGTGAGCATATAAACAGTGTCACAGTTTTTCCTAAGGGCTTCAGAATATTAAGGGTTGAGAGATTTCAGAGGACTGGTGGAGGGATAGCACTGCTCATAAGTAAAAGATTTCAGGTTGAAGAAATAAACTTGCTGTAACAGTGAGTTCAAGGAATTTCTTGTTGCTCGCATAAATACTGGGTCAGAGACATTATAATAACTGTTGTATATAATCCACCAAGGAACCAACATAGGCTAGCAGTTAATGAGGAAAGTCATACAGGTACTATTGAAGTCATAAACTCAGTTGTTAACATTGCAAGGAAGAGTAAATGTAGGATTTTAATTATGGGATATTTTAATCATAGAGATATAGATTGGATAAATCTTGACCCATACAGTGGGGAGGACTCATTTGGGGTAAGATTCCTAGACTGAGTACAAGGGAATTTCCTACACCAACATATACTGGAGCCATCGAGGGCCAGGGGTGGGAATGAGCTATCGCTGCTTCATCTAGTATTCACAGATAATGTGTTGGATACTGAAAAATTTGAGTATGAACCACCAATTGGAAAGAGTGGCCACTGTGTGTTGTTGATGGAGTATAATATAGAAGATGTTCTGCCTGAAAGTAGAGGCACTTTATGCAGTTATTGACTGGAGAACCTTATTTAACAACAAATCTGTACAAGAAATGTACGACATCTTTTGTGAGGAAAATGAGATGATAGTAGATTGCTGCATACCTGTCACCAAAATAGGAGTAATTGGTGCCAGAGAGAAATGGTTCAATAATGAATGTAAGAGAGCTAGGAAGTGGAGAGACAAATGCTGGAAAAGGTATAGGAGTAGAAGAAACATAAATGTTTGGCAGACTTATAAAAGACCAAGAAATTATTACCTAAGTAAAAGAAGAGAGGCAGAGAGAGACTATGAAAGGGATATCACCAGGAAGGCTAAAGAAAATCCCAAGCTTTTCCACATCTTTATCAGAGGAAAACTGAAGGTAAATGAACAGGTTTTTAAGCTGTTCATTGAGATGGATGAAGAGATCTGCAAAGAATTGAACAAGGAGTTTAAGTCAGTATTTACAGTAGAAAATACCCTAAACCCCCAGATTGCAGAGATATTAGCTCATGGGCCAGTATTAGACAACATCTTCTATTCACCCACAGAGGTATGCAAAGCGCTGATGGAGTTAGATGTCCATAAAGCTACTGGTCCTGATGATATATCCCCTCATGTACTTAAGAAATGTGCTATTTAAATATCAGCTGCACTAAGTATCATATTTAAAAAGTCACTGGAGTCAGGGGAAATTCCAAGATGCTGGAAATGAGCGAGCGAGATAACTATCTTCAAAAATGGAAGGAGGGATGTGGCTCTAAACTATAAATCTTTTTCTCTGACCAGCATAGTTTGAAAAGTTATGGAGAAACTACTAAGGAAACATATCTCTCTTCACTTGGAATCCTTCAACTTTTTTTCAGTGAGACAACATGGCTTCAGAGAAGGTAGATCAACAGTAACAAACTTATTAGAATTTTATGATGAGGTAAGCCAAATCTTACAGTAAGGAGAGGACTGGGCACATTGCATATTCTTAGAATTCCAGAAAGCATTAACACTATCCCACACCGAAGACTATTAAGAAGCTGCAAGCAATGGCGAGAATAGGTGGAAATGTCTTGGAATGGATAAAAACTTACTTAGAAGGAAGGGAATAAAGTAGTTAAAGTAAGACACTCAGTGTCTGAGTGGAGAAGAGTTAGTAGTGGAGTTCCACAGGGTTCAGTTTTAGGGCCACTTTTGTTCCTTGTATATGTAAATGACCTACCAGAGTCTGTAAATTAATTAATGAATATGTTTGCAGATGATGCAAAGAGTGTGAGAAAAAAAAGTTAGACACAAGAACAATGGTAGAGAACTTCAGGAAGATCTAAATAGTCTGCATGAGTGGTCAGAAAAGTGGCTAATGAAATTCAGTACTTCAAAATGTAGGGTAATGAGAATGGACACAAGTGCAAGAAACCCCAAGCTTGACTACTCGGTGGCTGGAGTAGAACTTCAAGAGACAGAGCATGACAGAGATCTAGGAGTAAATATACTGGCCGATTTGTCTCCAGAAATGCATTCAGTAAGAGCAGCATATGCTTTCTTAGCAAATGAAATGGTAGCCTTCAGGCACATAGACAAGGAAATGTTCAGAAATATTTATGTAAACTATGTGAGGCCAAAACTTGAATATGTAGCCCCCTTTTGGAATCCATACTTGAAAAAGCACGTAGTTAAGCTGGAAAAGCTCAAAAACATGCCACTAAACTAGTGCCAGAAATACGCAATCTCAGTTATGATGAGAGGCTGAGGGAATTAGACTTGCCATCACTCAAAGCTAGAATATTGAGGGTGGATATGGTGACGGTGTTTAAATTCCTTCATGGTTATGACAGAGTGGATAGGGATCGATATTTTGATATGGCTGGCACTTGAACTAGAGGTCATAGTTTGAAGCTTTGTAAGAAAACTTGTTTGCAGGATGTAAGGAAGTACTTTTTTAGTGTAAGAGTAGTTGATAATTGAAAGTCGCTAAGCGGGGAGGTAGTTAATGCTAACTCAATCCATAGTTATAAGGAAAAGTACGATAAGTATCACTAAGTGCAAAGTGGAACCGGCCAGGAGATGGGAAGTTACGACCTTGGGGCTCTTTCCCGTAAGCACAATTAGGTAATTACAATTAGGCAATCACACATACACACACACATTCGCCAAGCGAGGGGGTAGTTACTTCAACTTAAGCCATAGCCATAGTTTTAAGGACAAGTATGATAAGTATCACAAAGTACACAAATGGACCGATCGGGAGACAGGGAGTTACGAGCCTCTGCCTCTTTCCCGTAAATACAATTAGGTAGTTATAATCAGGTAATTACATACACATATACATTCTTCGTATATATCAAAGCTCTTGGTTTTAAGTGTATATGGTAAGAATAATATCTCAATATAGATTTTGTTTTATTCATCTTATTGTGTTATTAAATAGTGAACATATAACATTATACTTGAAGTCACGTACATATACATATACACATGCCTCATTCCCTCTAGTAAGGGGGGGGGGCCGAACCAAGAAACGCGCATTCACCATGATCCACACATACCTCACCACTCCTCTCAGCTCCTTGGGAATAAAGAATTGTCATGTCTCCCCCCCCCCTACCACCCTGCTTAGGTCAACCACAAGGTAGGCGGGCAAGGATATTATGAAATGAGACCCGACAGCCGCAGCTGGTTTATCCCCACCTCTTCATCACATGGTAACTCCCTCACACCCGTCCATCAAAGTTCACTGAGCTAGCAGGTGCGAGAACTCCCGGCCGCGTAATAAAGCTTTTCATCGCATGCAAATAAACAAAATCGTCTTTTCTTCCTCTTCCTCTTCTTTAACACTAATTATGCTTCCTGAATGTTAATTCTTCTTCTTTTTCTTCTTCTTATTCTTCTTCTTCTTCTTCTTCTTCTTCTTCTTCTTCTTCTTCTTCTTCTTCTCGTCTTTTTCTTTGTCTTCTTCGTTTTGGTGAAAGGGAGAGGACATATAGAGGACACGTCATAGTCAAACAAAGAACGACACAAGGCCAACATAATGACGCAACTCTAATACAAACTTAGACTTAATAATAATAATAATAATAATAATAATAATGATAATAATAATGATAATAATAATAATAATAATAATAATAATAATAATAATAATAATAATAATAATAATAATAATAATAATAATAATAATAATATTAATAATAATAATAATAATAATTATTATTATTATTATTATTATTATTATTATTATTATTATTATTATTATTATTATCATTATTATTATAATTATTATAATAATTATTATTATCATTATTATTATTATTATTATTATTATTATTATTATTATTATTATTATTATTATTATTATTATTATTATTATTATAAGAAGATGATGATCTTTTTTCTTTTCTGTTAGTAGCCTCCATTGGCTTCTAATATTTTTCTATTTTTCTTTATTTTATTATTTCTATTTACTTATTTCTTAAGCAACCCCGAACTCTGTTGTTTGGCCATTTTTACTCCACCACAGACGTCATAAGATGTGCCAAACTGAATGACTAACATTCGTCTTGCGATGAGAAGATAGTCTTGATGAACTGGCGTGCCTGTGGCACGGTCTTCATCCATACGCTATTAGTAAACTAGATGTCATAGTAAAGAAATTATTAACAATATTTATAAGAGTTTTTCCTTTATCTCAAGATTTTCCTATCTTTAAATGGGTCCGCTCTTCTTCCTTTGCCCCTCTTGAAAGCTAGTGCCCTTCCTGGCACCATCTCTCTGAGGAACCAATTAATGAGCATGTGATAAAGTTTATAATATCGAAATATGGCACTAGGTCCATTGTTTGAGATCTCAGTGGATATAACGCTTAGGTTCATTCCAAGAAATCTCGGGATCTAATCCACAAAGATAACATGTTGTGTAGCTTCTCTTCGACAGACCCACACTGAGATTTGGAGAGGGTGGCAACGCCCGTCTTTTGGAGGGTAATCTTGTCAACCCAGTAGGTTCATTGGGTACTCCATTAATTGTGAAGGGACAATGGTAGAGCAGTATCTTCACGAACTCCAGCTTCAGTTAGGGCATAAAGAAGACTATATCCCGTATGTACAAAAACATTAGTTATATGTTATGCATGACACCAGTATTTCTTAATCTCCAGAGTGTACTGTTGTAATATAACTAAATAAGTTTTGAATATTTTAAATAGGTGGTGGTAGTAGTAGTAGTAGTAGTAGTAGTAGTAGTAGTAGTATAGTAGTAGTAGTAGTAGTAGTAGCTCTGGAGCATAAACTTTTAATTGGCTCACATCTTTACCAATCAAGGCAAAAGATTTCTTTCCAACTAATATTTGCAGGTGACACTGCTCTACGGTATGGATGGCCATTTGAGGTTCTATCGACATGTGACCATGTGGAGATTCTTTAGATGAGGATCACCCTGTGCTGTGGTATGTACATAGGACATACTGAATTCAAGAATATAATTGATAAGGCACTGAAGAAGCCTTCAAGGACACTTCCCTGGGCCTTTCAGTCATCATCTTTCAAATCTAACAAGGCACGAGTTAATGTCAGTCCCCAACGGTGTTGAAAAAGTTCTTGAAGATTTCTTTTGCTCTTAGAAATTTTGGCGCACTCGTCCAAACCCATCACCAGCATACACTTGAAAGGGTCCAAAGAAATATGAATGAGAGGGAAAAAATTTCGGCAGTATTCGAAGCAAATGACCACCTTTGAACAGAGATCACACACACCCTTAGTGTCTACTACACAGGAAAGACTTGTACCCAAGACAAAATATTTTTCTCAAGGCTATCCGAAATCCTGACGGAAAAGCCATGAAACCAGGCCTTCTTTAGTGCATGATTGCGATGCCGGTTCTGTATTCTTTGTTAAGGTCCTTGCTGCTTTGCTTCCGTTGGACGAGGCATAATGGTAAGCAAGAAAATGTAAAGTATCAGAGCTCTGAGGATGCAGGCTTGTAAAATGAAAAAAATAACTTGGTTGTAATAGTTTATTAATAAGTAATCAAAGGAAAAATGTGAGGAGACTTGGTGCTCATCAGCTATGTCCACTTTGCTTAGTCAAGCACGTTTACCAATGAATAGCCATACAGGAAACGCAGTCGAGTTAGGAAAACAAAATACTTTCTTAATTTCCCTTTTTCAAAGTAGACATCCAGCAGGCATAGTAACAGTAGTAGTAGTAGTAGTTGTAGTAGTAGTAGTAGTAGTAGTAGTAGTAGTAGTAGTAGTAGTAGTAGTAGTAGTAGTAATTGCAGCCATTCTTTTCTTTCAACAAAGGACAGTGGCAACGCTGTACGTTAATACAGGCTGGTTGTGTGTCTTCATCATTATTATATATGATTTTCTAATTAAGCTTAGCAGTAGTAGTAGTAGCAGTAGTAGTAGTAGTAGTAGTTCTTGCTGCCATCAGATGCATGCTTTTGCTTACTGGACATTCCAAATACCCCTAAATTTTTCAGTAATCGATATAAGAAGCTTTTGTTTATATGCTCTGTATTAGTCTTTTTTTTTAATATCCAAGACTCTATATTGAACTATATTTATATCTCGGTCTGTTTACGTTTTATGTACGTATAATACACGACATCGAATGCTCTCGTGCATTTTAGACGCACATTTTAAATGGAAGTATTTCAATTTGATGATATCACTGCTGGCACATCTATACCTAGTTTCCTCTCAATGGTCGCGTATTCTTCGCCCCCTGTTCAAATTTTGGCAAAGGATTTCTTCAGTTTTCGCCGCTCTCTCTCTCTCTCTCTCTCTCTCTCTCTCTCTCTCTCTCTCTCTCTCTCTCTCTCTCTCTCTCTCTCTCTCTCTCTCTCACTGGGCAAAACTTAGATGTACTTAATGCATATGCAGAGTTTCCAATTCTCAAAATCATTTATTTTTTCATGTATATGATGGTGTCGATTAATAAACAAAAATTTGGAAAACATCTGACCCTGCCTCCTCTCATGCCCTCCGTGTGTGTCAGTGTACTTACCTAATTGTACTTACCTAATTGTGTTTACGGGAAAGAGCTCAAAGCTCGTATCTTCCCGTCTTCTGATCGGTTCCATTTTATACATAGTGATACTTATCATACCTGTCCTTAAAACTAAGGATTGAGATAGCATTAACTGTGTATGTGTGGGTGTGAGAGAGAGAGAGAGAGAGAGAGAGAGAGAGAGAGAGAGAGAGAGAGAGAGAGAGAGAGAGAGAGAGAGAGAGAGAGAGAGAGAGAGAGAGAGAGAGAGAGAGAGAGATGCGAAAGTGTATTTCTAATGCAATGTTCATTTATTCAGTGTGATATTGCTTATATATACAAAAAAAAATAAGTAGATAAATAAAAAAGTAAAAAAAAATAAAAAAAATAAAAAATATATATATATAAATATATATATATATATATATATATATATATATATATATATATATATATATATATATACATATATAGATATATATATATATATATATATATATACATATATATATATATATATATATATATATATATATATATATATATATATATATATATATGGGAACCACCGTAGCATAGGGGTAATATGCACGACTTTGGAGGTGCTGGACCCGCGTTCAAGTCAACGGCGGAGCGAGAGGGAGGGCCTCCAGGCTTAACTTTATCCAGCTTCAATCCATCTGTGTCCACTCCCAAATGAGGACTAATAATGACACGTAATCCGTAACCAAAGAAAAAAGTATATATATATATATATATATATATATATATATATATATATATATATATATATATATATATATATATATATATATATATATATATATATATATATATATATATATATATATATATATATATATATTATATATATATATATATATATATATATATATATATATATATATATATATATATATATATATATATATATATATATATATATATATATATATATATATTATATATATATATATATATATACATATATATATATATATATATATATATATATATATATATATATATATATATATATATATATATATATATATATATATATATATATATATATATATATATGTAACTCAAGCTTCCCCCCTCTCATTAGTTCTGGTGGTTCTGTAGCTGCTCTCCCACTGACAAAGACACTCTCTTTGGCTCTTTTTTTTCTGCCAATTGTTCAGTAAACAATTCCAGCGCACCTGCCCCTCAGTCATTTTCCCCGTCTAACCCTATGCCCTCCCTTATCCTTTCTTCATGCAAAGTTCATAAGGTTCTTCACTCGCTAAAGACGAACAAGGCATCTGGTCCCGATGGTATCCCTGCAAGGTTCCTTAAGGAGTTTGCAGATGAACTGGCTCCTCGTGCTTTGCCGTCTTTTTCGCCTCATTCTGTCAACCAGTATCTATCCTTCATCTTGGAAGCATGCTCTAGTTCAGCCTGTTCCTAAGAAGGGTGACTGCTCTATTCCTTCAAACCACCGACCTCTTGCCTCTAACCTCCTCTATGCTAAAATTTTCGAAACTTTACTCAATGCTCACTTCGGAACGCCTTGAATCTAACTCACTTTTCTCCGAGTCACCAGTGCGGCTTCCGCAAGGCAAGATCCACTGGTGACCTCCTGTCCTATGTTACTCATGTATGGTCATCTTCTCTGGGGAACTATGAGGAATCCTTTGTCGTCGCCCTTGATATCTCTAAGGCTTTAGACAGAGTCTGGCACAAGGCTCTGTTGGCCAAACTCCCTGGCTATGGCTTTACCTCCTTCTTCTCTGTTCTCTGATTTCCAGTTTTCTTTCTGACCGTTTTATATCTGTAGTTGTTGATGGTGCGACATCTAGCCCTCTCTCTGTTACCAGTGGTGTTCCACAGGGCTCTGTTCTTTCACCTACTCTGTTCCTTCTCTTCATCAATGATCTTCTACAATCCCCATCTTCCTCTCTTCTTCATGCCTTTGCTGATGATTCTACCCTTCACTTTTCCTCTGCCATTTTTTCACAACCTTCATCTGCTACTCGTAATCAGTCTTGTATCACTCTTTCTTGTACTCTCACCTCTGATTTGCAGAGGGTATCTAATTGGGGCACTCAAAACTTACTTAAATTCAATGCCTCCAAGACACAGTTTCTGGCTATCTCTTTATCTTCTTCTCCTACTAATAACCCTATTGTCTTCGAACTAACTAAATTTACCCTCTTAATTCTATTAACATATTAGGAATCTATATAGCCTCTAACTTGTCTGGAGGAATCACATAATCCAAATTTCTAAATCTTCATCAAAATATTGGTGGGTTCTGTTTCGTTTTCGTCATTACTTCTTTTTACAGTTACTTAAAATCCATAAAGGTATTATCCTTCCCTGTTTAGAATACTGCTCACATATCTAGGGGGCTTCTTCTTATATTTATCTCCTTGATAGGATTGAATCTAAGGCAGTTAGACTCATTAATGATCCTTCTCTTACTTCTAATCTGGATTCTTTCTCTCTTCGCCGTAAGGTATCTTCCCTTTTTCTCTTCTATCGCTACTACTTCCATTGCTGCTCTGATGAGTTGGCGAGTTGCATCCCTTCCCACCTGCCGAGGCTGCATAACACTCGTCAAGCGGCCTCATCTCACAGGTACTATGTGGAGATTTGTAGGTCGAGGATTGGTTGATTCAGTGACTGCTTCTTTCCATCTACCTCCAGACTCTGGAAGTCTCTTCATCCTTCTGTCTTCCCTAATTCTTATGACCTATCATCCTTCAAAAAGCGGATCTATCGTCATCTCAGGGCTTAATTCTCCATATATCTAGGTCCTCTATACATTGACTGCTGTTTCTGTCTGTTGTTTTCCTTTGTGTATCATTACCTTCATCTCTGCCTTGTCCTTATATGTATATATATATATATATATATATATATATATATATATATATATATATATATAATATATATATATATATATATATATATATATATATATATATATATATATATATGTTTCATATTGTGCTGTGATATAACAGTTTATTTTGCATATATATTATATATATATATATATATATATATATATATTATATATATATATATATATATATATATATATATATATATATATACATGCATACATGTATAATGCATGTATAATATATAGATAGAGAGATTGACTGATAAATAGATAGATAGATAGATAGATATACCCTATGTATGTATATATGTTTAATGTGCGTGTATATATATATATAATATATATATATATATATATATATATATATATATATATATATATATATGTATGTATATTCTTTATATATACATACGCATATATATATATATATATATATATATATATATATATATATATATATATATATATATATATAATATATAGGGAGAGAGAGAGAGAGAGAGAGAGAGAGAGGAGAGAGAGAGAGAGAGAGAGAGAGAGAGAGAGAGAGAGAGAGAGAGAGAGAGAGAGAGAGAGAGAGAGAGAGAGAGAGTATCCGTAACACATTGCGTTTCAAATATGGCGAAATCCAAATTGTTCAATGTATAAGTGTACCCTCGGGTACCAGAAAAAAAAATAATTATAGTATAAATGTGCCTTTAATGTAAAAAAGAAAGAATGCAAGTTTGAAATAAGAGTAAAGAAAAAAAAAAGCTGAAATGTTAGAACATAACATGCTTCCTGGTGGAAAAATTAGGTCTTTGGGCAACTTTACAACGAGATGGGACGTTGAACTTTCTAACTTACCTTTTTGTTCACTTTCTTTCTTCATTCAGCACTTACAAAATAAAAGCATGTCTAATTTCAAAAAAGGATGCTTAGGTTCAACAAAGAAAGAAAGAAACAAGAAAAAACACTGCGTTTTTAATATCATTTTTTTAGCAGCATTGGAAAGTAACCTTTATTTTGACATTAAGGATATTTATACTAATCATAAAGAGAATAGGTGACTAACATGCATGCAAAAAAGATAAAACAAAGAATACCGCTTGCACAGTGTCTCTGGGTTATGTTTATTGTTATGGCTGCGTTGTATATTTAACTATCCCACTTTATTCTGTTTTTTTCTTTTTATATAAAAGTATCACATATGGAGCAGGTGATCGGAAAGAGCAAAGAATCAAGAACAATGACTATTGTTTAGCTGTTATAATGTCTTTGTTGTCTTCATTATTACCTCAAAAGACTGAAAATTACAATGTCATGCCGTCTACTTTTAGGGATTTTATAAAACAATCACAAAGAAACAGGTGAAAAGCAAGAACAGGTATTACTGTTTTTATAGTGTCCTTTTTTTCAGTTTATCTTTAGCCTAGCAGCATTGGAATTTTAGCCTTCTTACTCTCTTCTTTAAGGATTATTATAGAATAATCACAAAGAGAACATGTGACCAGTAAGCAGGAAAAGAAACAAATATAAAGATAAAATCGTTACTTAGAGTCCTTGTATCATGCTTATTGTAATCCTTTCAGGGCTGAACACTCAAATTTCCTTTTATACCTCTTTGTTCAATATTATTATCACTTCATGTGACTTAAGCAAGGAAACTTGAAAGTGAGAACAAACATCAGCTTCTCTTTTAAGTGTATTTGTGTGTGATACTTGTTACATCAAACAGACCTACAGATAATTACACTAAGAGCAATTTTCACGATTGCTTACCACCGTCATTTTGAATGATGTTTATATCTTCTCCTTCCACTTAGCAAGAAGTTCCTGATTAGTTAGGGTTACAAGGGCACTTCTAGAAGGCACAAGGCAACCCTTCTTCGAAGGGCGCCTCTATCCTTTAGGGCCCCAGGGTTAGGCTCTCAGTGGGATCTTGTTGGGCTTAAGGAACCCCTCTTCTTAATAACCCTTAGTGATTATTTTCAACCCTTTGATGTAGGACAAGGGGTTGGTTTTTGAAACGGGGCACTTTTGTAAGGCCCCGGGGGTAGGGTCAGCAGCAGGACACCATCATCTCTGACTTCCCTCGGGGCATAATGACCTTGGTTCTATAGGGCACCACAACCACCTAAAAATGGCACTCCTTAGTTGTAAGAAATTTAAAAAAAAAAAATATTTTCGTAAATTAAAGACACAATCACTAGTTTCCGAGGGGAAAAAAATATTTCACCGTCTTTCTGGGATATGCGTTTTCAGCAATTCACTGGCTATAAAAAGAAAGCCGTGAAAGATACTTATGGGGAATAATAAAAGATAATGATAGTAATTAGCCCGTAGGAGAGAGATCAGCAGGTGAAGCACTGCAGTTAGGGGCAGACTACAGTGCCCAACAGAAAGGTTGAAGAAGTCCCATCCGATACGCCCCTCCTGCCGCCGGCCCTGGTCGTCCGTCTTTGTTTATATATAGAAACGGTGGAGGAAGATTTCCCTGGCCTCTCTCTCTCTCTCTCTCTCCTCTCTCTCTCTCTCTCTTAGAAAAGATATTCTACGGTTTTTGTCTCTAAGGCAGCATAACACTAATTTAGGTCATCATCTGGACAATATGAAGCGTTCTCTTTTATCTTCGAGGATGTACCTGGATGTACGAAGATGTACATAAACCAGGGCCGTGGTGATATACCTGTATATTATCCTCTTTTGCTCTGACTGATAGTTCTACTCCTGTTTACTTCCCATTGCTCTCTGTATCACCTCACTTTTTCCCTTCGTTTATTTATTCAAATCAGTATTTAGTAACTTCGCGCTTCTAGTGTCTAGTCAAGGACAAAGAATTCGATTAAATAGTGACTTCTTTATCTGCCTTTGTTAATTTCCCTTTCTCTCTCTCTCTCTCTCTCTCTCTCTCTCTCTCTCTCTCTCTCTCTCTCTCTCTCTAGCTCTCTCTTTCTCTCTATCTCTCTCTTTCTCTCTCTCTCTCTTTCATATATATATATATATATATATATATATATATATATATATATATATATATATATATATATATATATGTGTGTGTGTGTGTGTGTGTGTGTGTGTGTGTGTTTGTGTGTGTGTGTGTGTGTGTGATTACCTAATTGTGATTACTTAATTGTGTTTACGGGAAAGAGCTCAAAGCTCGCATCTTCCCGTCTCCTCATCGGTTCCATTTTATACTTAGTGATACTTATCATACCTGTCCTTAAAACTATGGATTGAGATAGCATTAACTACCTCCTCGCTTAGCCAATTCCAATTATCAACTACTCTTACACTGAAAAAGTATTTCCTTACATCCTGCAAAGAAGTTTTCTTACCAAGCTTCAAACTATGACCTCTAGTTCTAGAGCCAGCCATATCAAAATATCGATCCCTATCCACTCTATCATAACCATGAAGGAATTTAAAGACTGTCACCATATCCCCCCTCACTCTTCTAGCTTCGAGTGATGGTAACTCTAATTCCCTCAGCCTCTCATCATAACTGAGATTGCGTATTTCTGGCACCATTTTCGTGGCATGTCTTTGAACTTTTTCAAGCTTAGCTATGTGCTTTTTCAAGTGCGGATTCCAAAAGGGGGCTGCATATTCGAGTTTTGGCCTCACATAGGTCACATAAATATTTCTGAACATTTCCTTGTCCATGTGCCTGAAGGCTACCCTTACATTTGATAAGAATGCATATGCTGCCCTTACTATGCCATTTATATGTATTTCTGGAGACAAATCTGCCAGTATGTTTACTCCTAGATCTCTCTCATTTTCTGTCTCTTGAAGTTGTACTCCAGCCACCGAGTAGTCAAGCTTGGGCCTTCTTGCACTTGTACCCATTCTCATTACCTTACATTTTGAGGTATTGAATTTCATTAGCCACTTTTCTGACCACTCATGCAGATTATTTAGATCCTCCTGAAGGTGGCGGTGCCTCTGGAGGCGGGCAGTGTCGCTGGGTGCTGCGCTCCTCGCCGTGGCTCTCGTTACTTTCTTCACAATCTTTGCATCATCTGCAAACATATTCATGAATGAATTTACAGACTCTGGTAGGTCATTTACATAGACAAGGAACAAAAGTGGCCCTAAAACTGAACCCTGTGGAACTCCACTACTAACTCTTCTCCATTCAGACTCTGCGTGTCTTACTCTAACCCTCTGTTGCCTTCCTTCTAAGTAAGTTTTTATGTGTGTGTGTGTGTGTGTGTACTTACCTAATTGTCATTACCTAATTGTGTTTACGGGAAAGAGCCCAAAGCTCATATCTTCCCGTCTCCTCATCGGTTCCATTTTATACTTAGTGATACTTATCATACCTGTCCTTATAACTATAGATTGAGATAGCATTAACTACCTCCTCGCTTAGACAATTCCAATTATTAACTACTCTTACACTGAAAAAGTATTTCCGTACATCCTGCAAAGAAGTTTTCTTGCGAAGCTTCAAACTATGACCTCTAGTTCTAGAGCCTGCCATATCAAAATATCGATCCCTATCCACTCTATCATAACCATGAAGGACGTTAAAGACTGTCACCATATCACCCCCTCAATCTTCTAGCTTCGAGTGATGGTAAGTCTAATTCCACCAGCCTCTCATCATAACTGAGATTGCGTATTTCTGGCACTAGTTTCGTGGCATGTCTTTGAACTTTTTCAAGTTAGCTATGAGATTTTCCAAGTGTGGATGCCAAAAGGGGGCTGCATATTCGAGCTTTGGTCTCACATAGGTTACATAAATATTTCTGAACATTTCCTTGTCCATGTGCCTGAAGGCTACCCTTACATTTGATAAGAAAGCATATGCTGCCCTTACTATGCCATTTATATGTATTTCTGGAGACAAATCTGCCAGTATGTTTACTCCTAGATCTCTCTCATTTTCTGTCTCTTGAACTTGTACTCCAGCCACCGAGTAGTCAAGCTTGGGCCTTCTTGTATTTGTACCCATTCTCATTACCTTACATTTTGAAGTATTGAATTTCATTAGCCACTTTTCTGACCACTCATGCAGATTATTTAGATCCTCCTGAAGTTCTCCACCATTGTTCTCATTTTTTACTTTCTTCACAATCTTTGCATCATCTGCAAACATATTCATGAATGAATTTACAGAGTCTGGTAGGTCATTTACATATACAAGGAACAAAAGTGGCCCTAAAACTGAACCCTGTGGAACTCCACTACTAACTCTTCTCCAATCATACACTGAGTGTCTTACTCTAACCCTCTGTTCCCTTTCTTCTAAGTAAGTTTTTATCCATTCCAAGACATGTTCACCTATTCTAGCCATTGCTTGCAGCTTCCTAATAAGTCTCCCATGTAAAAACAGAGTCAAACGCTTTCTGGAAGTCTAGGAATATGCAATCTGACCAGCCCTCTCTTTCCTGTAAGATTCGGCTTTCCTTATCATAAAATTCTAATATGTTTGTTACTGTTGATCTACCTTCTCTGAAGCCATGTTGCCTCACTGACAAAAAGTTGAAGGATTCCAAGTGAAGAGAGATATGTTTCCTTAGTAGTTTCTCCATAACTTTGCAAACTATGCTGGTCAAGGAAACTGGTCTATAGTTCAAAGCCGTATCCCTCCTTCTCTTTTTGAAGATAGGTATCACGTTTGCTTGTTTCCAGCATCTTCGAATCTCCCCTGATTCCAGTGACTTTTTAAATATGATACTTAGTGCCACTGATATTGAGTTTGCGCATTTTTTAAGTACATGAGGGGATATGTCATCAGGACCTGTAGCTTTATGAACATCTAAATCCATCAGTGCTTTGCATACCTCTGTGGCTGTAAGGTTGATGTTCTCTAATACCGGCCCTTGAGCTTCTATCTCTGCAATCTGAGGGGTTGGGGTATTTTCTACTGTAAATACTGACTGAAACTCCTTGTTCAATTCTTTGCAGATCTCTTCATCCATCTCAGTGATGCTTCCATCCGCTCTCTTTAGCCTTAAAACCTGTTTTTTTACCTTCAGTTTTCCTCTGATAAAGCTGAGGAAAAGCTTGGGATTTTCCCTCTCATAGTCTCTCTCTGCCTCTCTCCTTTTACTTAGGTAGTCATTTCTTGCTCTTTTGTAGGTTTGCCAGGCATTTATGTTTTTTCTCCTCCTATACCTTTTCCAACATTTGTCTTTCCACTCCTTAGCTCTTTTAAACTCATTATCGAACCATTTCTCTCTGGCATGAATTACACCTACTTTGGTGACAGGTATGCAGCAATCTACTATCTTCCCATATTTCTCACAAAAGATGTCATACATTTCTTGTACAGATTTGTTGTAAAATAAGGTTCTCCAGTCAATAACTGCAAAAAGCTCATTCATTTTGATGTAATCTCCTTTCGGATAGTTCCTCTTCATGTCATCCATGCCTCTACTCTCAGGCAGAATATCTTCAATGATATACTCCATCAACAACACACAGTGGTCACTCTTTCCAATTGGTGGTTCATACTCAATTTTTTCAATATCGAACACATTATCTGTGAATACTAGATCAAGTGGTGATGTCTCATCCCCACCCCTGGCCCTTGTTGGTTCCATTACATTTTGGTGTAGGAAATTCCCTTGTACGCAATCTAGGAATCTTGCCCCGAATGAGTCCTCACCACTGTGTGGGTCAAGATTTATCCAATCTATCTCTTTATGATTAAAATCTCCCATAATCAAAATCCTACATTTTCTCTCCCGTGCCATGTTAACAACTGAGATTATGACTTCAATAGTACCTATTTAACATTCCTCATAAATTTCAAGCCTATTCTGGTTCCTTGGTGGGTTATATACATCAGTTATTATAATGCTCTCTGACCCAGTATTTATGCGAGCAACAAGATATTCCTTGAACTCACTTTCTATAGCCAAGTTTATTTCTTCAACTTGAATCCTTTCACTTATGAGCAGTGCTATCCCTCCACCAGTCCTCTCATATCTCTCAACCCTTAATATTCTGAAGCCCTTAGGAAAAACTGTGACACTGTTTATGTCCTCACTCAACTTAGTCTCTGTAATTGCTACTATATCTGCCTTACTGTTGTGAATTCTATCTTTTAATTCTACTGCCTTACAAGCTAATCCATCAGAGCTGTGTATAACAATCTTAATGAGGCCCCATCCCCTGATCTTCTGTCATTATCTTCTTTATCTCCCCTTTGTCTGGAAGAACTCTGAAATGAAAATTTTTCTTCTCTTCTTCATTTTTTCCTCATTTAATCTTCTTGCCTCTTGCAACAAGTTTTTGATCTTTCCCATCTCTTCCTCTGTTCTGTATAGTCTAATGAACACTTCTTTAAATTCTTGAAGGTCTCTTAGAATTTTTTTTCTCAACAATATTTCCCTACATGTTTCCCCTCTCTCAAAGGTTACTTTTGTTGGTCTTGGCTTTCCTTCCCTCGAATATTTACCTACTTGGTGTATGTTTACAATATCCTCAGGACCACAAACTACTCCAAGCTTTCTTATCAGGTCTACAACCCTAGCTTTATTTTCTTCAAGTCTCCCCTGCCATGTTGGCTCCTGGGATTCGCTTATGCCTGAGATTATCACTGTCTTCTCTTTATCAAGTGCCTGTTTGATGAGTGGGTTTGCCCTTTCCATCACAACGTCTTTCATTTTTTCGATTACTGCCTCTTTATAGTCAACTGTTTGTATGTTTTCCAGTGCCACCACCTTTACAGCCTCTTTTACTACCACATTCCCCTTTAGTGCATCAGCAAAGGATGTTTTCATGGCATCATTTTCCATATTCAGCTTCTGGAACTCTTTTCTAAACTGTTCAATGATTTCCTTAATCTGGACATTCCAAGCAGCAATCTCGTCTCTCTCAGAAGAGAGCAGTGAACTAACATCTAATTCCTTTAGGTTGCATTCAGCTGTTTGTTTTTATCTTCTTGTTTAGAAATTCTAGTTTCTAGTTCACTGTTTTCCCCTTCCAGCTTCTTTATTCTTTTTTCTAGTTCCTTTCTCTCCTGCCCTTGTGCTTTATTTGCTTCCTCCAAATATCTTATTTCCTCTCAGAGTGTTTCATTCTCTTTCATTTCTCTATCCATATTCCGAATTTTATCATCAAGACTTATAACCATTGCCTCTAAATCCTTGATTTTCTGTTTTTGTCTCCTAATATCTACCACTCCCCCTGACCCACGGTGGGAGAGGTTTGGGACAGAGATGGCCTCATTTTTATGTACTCCCTCTCACAGAATATAGAAAGAAGAAGAGAAAGAGAAAAAAAGAGAGAAAAACTTTTATATAAGCTTCACACAGAAGTTTTATATCTCCATATAAGTGCTATTTAGTGACTCAATTTATCGCTTTTCTGGTAACACACATCTTAACTTAAAAATTTGACTATGGTAATTTGAGGATAAAAAGAAAAAGAAAAAAAGGCAACAAAACAAAAGCCAAACCTGAAGGAAAATTCGAATTTGTGTGTGTAATTACCTAATTACCTAATTGTAATTACCTAATTGTGTTTACGGAAAAGAGCCCAAAGCTCGCATCTACCAGTCTCCTGATCGGTTCCATTTTATATTTAGTGATACTTATCATACCTGTCCTTAAAATTATGAATTGAGATAGCATTAACTACCTCCTCGCTTAGCCAATTCCAATTATCAACTACTCTTACACTGAAAAAGTATTTCCTTACATCCTGCAAAGAAGTTTTCTTACGAAGCTTCAAACTATGACCTCTAGTTCTAGAGCCTGCCATATCAAAATATCGATCCCTATGCACTCTATCATAACCATGAAGGAATTTAAAGACTGTCACCATATCCCCCCTCACTCTTCTAGCTTCGAGTGCTGGTAAGTCTAATTCCCTCAGCCTCTCATCATAACTGAGATTGCGTATTTCTGGCACCAGTTTCGTGGCATGTCTTGGAACTTTTTCAAGCTTAGCTATGTGCCTTTTCAAGTGTGGATTCCAAAAGGGGGCTGCATATTCGAGTTTTGGCCTCACATAGGTTACATAAATATTTCTGAACATTTCCTTGTCCATGTGCCTGAAGGCTACCATTATATTTGATAAGAATGCATATGCTGCCCTTACTATGCCATTTATATGTATTTTTGGAGACAAATCTGCCAGTATGTTTACTCCTAGATCTCTCTCATTTTCTGTCTCTAAAAGTTGTACTCCAGCCACCGAGTATTCAAGCTTGGGCCTTCTTGCACTTGTACCCATTCTCATTACCTTACATTTTGAAGTATTGAATTTCATTAGCAAATTTTCTGACCACTCAAGCAGATCATTTAGATCCTCCTGAAGTTCTCTACCATTGTTCTCGTTTTTTACTTTCTTCACAATCTTTGCATCATCTGCAAACATATTCATGAATGAATTTACAGACTCTGGTAGGTCATTTACTTATACAAGGAACAAAAGTGGCCTTAAAACTGAACCTTGTGGAACTCCACTACTATCTCTTCTCCATTCAGACACTGAGTGTCTTACTCTAACCCTCTGTTCCCTTCCTTCTAAGTAAGTTTTTATCCATTCCAAAACATTTCCACCTATTCTAGCCATTGCTTGCAGCTTCCTAATAAGTCTCCCATGTGGAACAGTGTCAAACGCTTTCTGGAAGTCTAGGAATATGCAATCTGCCCAGCCCTCTCTTTCCTGTAAGATTCGGCTTACCTCATCATAAAATTCTAATAAGTTTGTTACTGTTGATCTACCTCCTCTGAAGCCATGTTGCCTCACTGACAAAAAGTTGAAGGATTCCAAGTGTAGAGAGATATGTTTCCTTAGTAGTTTCTCCGTAACTTTGCAGACTATGCTGGTCAAGGAAACTGGTCTATAGTTCAGAGCCGTATCCCTCCTTCCCTTTTTGAAGATAGGTATCACATTTGCTTGTTTCCAGGATCTTGAAATCTCCCCTGATTCCAGTGACTTTTTAAATATGATACTTAGTGCCACTGATATTGAGTTTGCGCATTTTTTAAGCACATGAGGGGATAAGTCATCACGACCTGTAGCTTTACGATTATCTTAATCCATCAGCGCTTTGCATACCTCTGTGGCTGTAAGGTTGATGTTCTCTAATACCGGCCCTTGAGCTTCTATCTCTGCAATCTGAGGGGGTGGGGTATTTTCTACTGTAAATACTGACTGAAACTCCTTGTTCAATTCTTTGCAGATCTCTTCATCTGTCTCAGTGATGCCTCCATCCGCTCTCTTTAGCCTTAAAACCTGTTCTTTTACCTTCAGTTTTACTCTGATAAAGCTGTGGAAAAGCTTGGGATTTTCTTTAGCCTTCCTGGTGATGTCCCTCTCATAGTCGCTATCTACCTCTCTCCTTTTACTTAGGTAGTCATTTCTTGCTCTTTTGTAGGTTTGCCAGGCATTTATGTTTTTTCTCCTCCTATACCTTTTCCAGCATTTGTCTCTCCACTCCTTAGCTCTTTTACACCCATTATCGAACCATTTATCTCTGGCATGAATGACACCTACTTTGGTGACAGGTATGCAGCAATCTACTATCTTCCCATATTTCTCACAAAAGATGTCATACATTTCTTGTACAGATTTGTTGTAAAATAAGGTTCTCCAGTCAATAACTGCAAAAAGCTCATTCATTTTGATGTAATCTCCTTTCGGATAGTTCCTCCTCATGTCCTCCGTGCCTCTACTCTCAAGCAGAATATCTTCAATGATATACTCCATCAACAACACACAGTGGTCACTCTTTCCAATTGGTGGTTCATACTCAATTTTTTCAATATCCAACACATTATCTGTGAATACTAGATCAAGTAGTGATGGCTCATCCCCAGTCCTGGACCTTGTTGGTTCCATTACATGTTGGTGGAGTAAATTCCCTTGTACATAATCTAGGAATCTTGCCCCGAATGAGTCCTCACCACTGTGTGGGTCAAGATTTATCCAATCTATCTCTTTATGATTAAAGTCTCCCATAATCAAAATCCTAAATTTTCTCTCCCGTGCCATGTTAACAACTGAGTTTATGACTTCAATAGTACCTATTTAACTTTCCTCATAAATTTCAAGCCTATTCTGGTTCCTTGGTGGGTTATATACATCAGTTATTATAATGCTCTCTGACCCAGTATTTATGCGAGCAACAAGATATTCCTTGAACTCACTTTCTATAGCCAAGTTTATTTCTTCAACTTGAATCCTTTCACTTATGAGCAGTGCTATCCCTCCACCAGTCCTCTCATATATTTCAACCCTTAATATTCTGAAGCCCTTAGGAAAAACTGTGACACTGTTTATGTCCTCACTCAACTTAGTCTCTGTAATTGCTACTATATCTGCCTTACTGTTGTGAATTCTATCTTTTAATTCTACTGCCTTACCAGCTAATCCATCAGCATTTGTGTATAACAATCTTAATGAGGCCCCATCCCCTGATCTTCTCTCATTATCTTCTTTATCTCCCCTTTGTCTGGGAGAACTCTGAAATGAGAATTTTTCTTCTCTTCTTCATTTCTTTCCTCATTTAACCTTCTTCCCTCTTGCAGCAAGTTTTTGATCTTTCCCATCTCTTCCTGTGTTCTGTATCGTCTAATGAACACATCTTTGAATTCTTGAAGGTCTTTTAGGCTTTTTATTCTCAACAATATTTCCCTACATGTTTCCCCTCTCTCAAAGGTTACTTTTGTTGGTCTTGGCTTTCCTTCCCTCGAATATTTACCTACTTGGTGTATGTTTACAATATCCTCAGGACCACAAACTACTCCAAGCTTTCTTATCAAGTCTACAACCCTAGCTTTATTTTCTTCAAGTCTCCCCTGCCATGTTGGCTCCTGGGATTTGCTTATGCCTGAGATTACCACTGTCTTCTCCTTATCAAGCGCCTGTCTGATGAGTGGGTTTGCCCTTTCCATCACAACGTCTTTCATTTTTTCGATTACTGCCTCTTTATAGTCAACTGTTTGTATGTTTTCCAGTGCCACCACCTTTACAGCCTCTTTTACTGCCACATTCCCCTTTAGTGCATCAGCAAAGGATGTATTCATGGCATCATTTTCCATATTCAGCTTCTGGAACTCTTTTCTGAATTGTTCAATGTTTTCCTTAATCTGGACATTCCAAGCTGCAATCTCGTCTCTCTCAGAAGAGAGCAGTGAACTAACATCTAATTCCTTTAGGTTGTCATTCAGCTGTTTGTTTTTATCTTCTTGTTTAGAAATTCTAGTTTCTAGTTCACTGTTTTCCCCTTCCAGCTTCTTTATTCTTTTTTTTAGTTCCTTTCTCTCCTGCCCTTGTGCTTTATTTGCTTCCTCCAAAGCTCTTATTTCCTCTCAGAGTGTTTCATTCTCTTTCATTTCTCCATCCATATTCCGAATTTTTTCATCAAGGCTTATAACCATTGCCTCTAAATTCTTGATTTTCTGTTTAAGTCTCCTAATGGCTAGCCCTCCTACCCACCCAGGGGTGGGAGAGGTTTGGGACAGAGATGGCCTCATTTTTATGTTCTCCCTCTCACAGAATATAGAAAGAAGAGAAAAAGAAAAAAAAAGAGAAAAACTTTTATTTAATCTTCACACAGAATTTTTATAATGTGTGTGTGTGATTACCTAATTGTGATTACCTAATTTTTTCATCAAGGCTTATAACCATTGCCTCTAAATTCTTGATTTTCTGTTTAGTGTGTGTGTGTGATTACCTAATTGTGATTACCTAATTGTGTTTACGGGAAAGAGCCCAAAGCTCGTATCTACCCGTCTCCTGATCGGTTCCATTTTAGACTTAGTGATACTTATCGTACCTGTCCTTAAAACTATGGATTGAGATAGCATTAACTACCTCCTCGCTTAGCGAATTCCAATTATCAACTACTCTTACACTGAAAAAGTATTTCCTTACATCCTGCAAAAAAGTTTTCTTACGAAGCTTCAAACTATGACCTCTAGTTCTAGACCCAGCCATATCAAAATATCGATCCCTATCCACTCTATCATAACCATGAAGGAATTTAAAGACTGTCACCATATCCCCCCTTACTCTTCTAGCTTCGAGCGATGGCAAGTCTAATTCCCTCAGCCTCTCATCATAACCGAGATTGCGTATTTCTGGCACCAGTTTCGTGGCATGTCTTTGAACTTTTTCAAGCTTAGCTATGTGCTTTTTCAAGTGCGGATTCCAAAAGGGGGCTGCATATTCGAGTTTTGGCCTCACATAGGTTACATAAATATTTCTGAACATTTCCTTGTCCATGTGCCTGAAGGCTACCCTTACATTTGATAAGAATGCATATGCTGCCCTTACTACGCCATTTATATATATTTCTGGAGACAAATCTGCCAGTATGTTTACTCCTTGATCTCTCTCATTTTCTGTCTCTTGAAGTTGTACTCCAGCCACTGAGTAGTCAAGCTTGGGCCTTCTTGCACTTGTACCCATTCTCATTACCTTACATTTTGAGGTATTGAATTTCATTAGCCACTTTTCTGACCACTCATGCAGATTATTTAGATCCTCCTGAAGTTCCCTACCATTGTTCTCGTTTTTTACTTTCTTCACAATCTTTGCATCATCTGCAAACATATTCATGAATGAATTTACAGACTCTGGTAGGTCATTGACATATACAAGGAACAAAAGTAGCCCTAAAACTGAACCCTGTGGAACTCCACTACTAACTCTTCTCCATTCACACACTGAGTGTCTTACTCTAACCCTCTGTTCCCTTCCTTCTAAGTAAGTTTTTATCCATTCTAAAACATTTCCACCTATTCTAGCCATTGAGTGCAGCTTCCTAATAAGTCTCCCATGTGGAACAGTGTCAAACGCTTTCTGGAAGTCTAGGAATATGCAATCTGCCCAGCCCTCTCTTTCCTGTAAGATTTGGCTTACCTCATCATAAAATTCTAATAAGTTTGTTACTGTTGATCTACCTTCTCTGAAGCCATGTTGCCTCACTGACAAAAAGTTGAAGGATTCCAAGTGAAGAGAGATATGTTTCCTTAGTAGTTTCTCCATAACTTTGCAAACTATGCTGGTCAAGGAAACTGGTCTATAGTTCAGAGCCGTATCCCTCCTTCCCTTTTTGAAGATAGGTATCACATTTGCTTGTTTCCAGCATCTTGGAATCTCCCCCGACTCCAGTGACTCCTTAAATATGATACTTAGTGCCACTGATATTGTGTTTGCGCATTTTTTAAGCACATGAGGGGATATGTCATCAGGACCTGTAGCTTTATCAACATCTAAATCCATCAGCGCTTTGCATACCTCTGTGGCTGTAAGGTTGATGTTCTCTAATACCGGCCCTTGAGCCTCTATCACTGCAATCTGAGGGGGTGGGGTATTTTCTACTGTAAATACTGACTGAAACTCCTTGTTCAATTCTTTGCAGATCTCTTCGTCCGTCTCAGTGATGCTTCCATCCGCTCTCTTTAGCCTTAAAACCTGTTCTTTTACCTTCAGTTTTCCTCTGATAAAGCTGTGGAAAAGCTTGGGATTTTCTTTAGCCTTCCTGGTGATGTCCCTCTCATAATCTCTCTCTGCCTCTCTCCTTTTACTTAGGTAGTCATTTCTTGCTCTTTTGTAGGTTTGCCAGGCATTTATGTTTTTTCTCCTCCTATACCTTTTCCAGCATTTGTCTCTCCACTCCTTAGCTCTTTTACACCCATTATCGAACCATTTCTCTCTGGCATGAATTACACCTACTTTGGTGACAGGTATGCAGCAATCTACTATCTTCCCATATTTCTCACAAAAGATGTAATACATTTCTTGTACAGATTTGTTGTAAAATAAGGTTCTCCAGTCAATAACTGCAAAAAGCTCATTCATTTTGATGTAATCTCCTTTCGGATAGTTCCTCCTCATGTCCTCAGTGCCTCTACTCTCAGGAAGAATATCTTCAATGATATACTCCATCAACAACACACAGTGGTCACTCTTTCCAATTGGTGGTTCATACTCAATATTTTCAATATCCAACACATTATCTGTGAACACTAGATCAAGTAGTGATGGCTCATCCCCACCCCTGGCTCTTGTTGGTTCCATTACATGTTGGTGTAGGAAATTCCCTTGTACGCAATCTAGGAATCTTGCCCCGAATGAGTCCTCACCACTGTGTGGGTCAAGATTTATCCAATCTATCTCTTTATGATTAAAGTCTCCCATAATCAAAATCCTACATTTTTTCTCCCGTGCCATGTTAACAACTGAGTTTATGACTTCAATAGTACCTATATGACTTTCCTCATAAATTTCAAGCCTATTTTGGTTCCTTGGTGGGTTGTATACAACAGTTATTATAATGCTCTCTGACCCAGTATTTATGCGAGCAACAAGAAATTCCCTGAACTCACTTTCTATAGCCAAGTTTATTTCTTCAACTTGAATCCTCTCACTTATGAGCAGTGCTATCCCTCCACCAGTCCTCTCAGATCTTTCGACCCTTAGTATTCTGAAGCCCTTAGGAAAAACTGTGACACTGTTTATGTCCTCACTCAACTTAGTCTCTGTAATTGCTACTATATCTGCCTTACTGTTGTGAATCCTATCTTTTAATTCTACTGCCTTACCAGCTAATCCATCAGCATTTGTGTATAACAATCTTAATGAGGTGTGTGTGTGTGTGTGTGTGTGTGTGTGTGTGTGTGTGTGTGTGTGTGTGTGTGTGTGTGTGTGTGTGTGATTACCTAATTGTGATTACCTAATTGTGTTTACGGGAAAGAGACCAAAGCTCGTATCTTCCCGTCTCCTGATCGCTTCCATTTTATACTTAGTGATACTTATCATACCTGTCCTTAAAACTATGGATTGAGATAGCATTAACTACCTCCTCGCTTAGCCAATTCCAATTATCAACTACTCTTACACTGAAAAAGTATTTCCTTACATCCTGCAAAGAAGTTTTCTTACCAAGCTTCAAACTATGACCTCTAGTTCTACAGCCAGCCATATCAAAATATCGATCCCTATCCACTCTATCATAACCATGAAGGAATTTAAAGACTGTCACCATATCCCCCCTCACTCTTCTAGCTTCGAGTGATGGTAAGTCTAATTCCCTCAGCCTCTCATCATAACTGAGATTGCGTATTTCTGGCACCAGTTTCGTGGCATGTCTTTGAACTTTTTCAAGCTTAGCTATGTGCTTTTTCAAGTGCGGATTCCAAAAGGGGGCTGCATATTCCAGTTTTGGCCTCACATAGGTTACATAAATATTTCTGAACATTTCCTTGTCCATGTGCCTGAAGGCTACCCTTACATTTGATAAGAAGTTGTACTCCAGCCACCGAGTAGTCAAGCTTGGGCCTTCTTGTATTTGTACCCATTCTCATTACCTTACATTTTGAAGTATTGAATTTCATTAGCCACTTTTCTGACCACTCATGCAGATTATTTAGATCCTCCTGAAGTTCTCTACCATTGTTCTCGTTTTTTACTTTCTTCACAATCTTTGCATCATCTGCAAACATATTCATGAATGAATTTACAGACTCTGGTAGGTCATTTACATATACAAGGAACAAAAGTGGCCCTAAAACTGACCCCTGTGGAACTCCACTACTAACTCTTCTCCATTCAGACACTGAGTGTCTTGCTCTAACCCTCTGTTCACTTCCTTCTAAGTAAGTTTTTATCCATTCCAAAACATTTCCACCTATTCTAGCCATTGATTGCAGCTTCCTAATAAGTCTCCCATGTGGAACAGTGTCAAACGCTTTCTGGAAGTCTAGGAATATGCAATCTGCCCAGCCCTCTCTTTCCTGTAAAAATTGGCTTACCTCATCATAAAATTCTAATAAGTTTGTTACTGTTGATCTACCTTCTCTGAAGCCATGTTGCCTCACTGACAAAAAGTTGAAGGATTCCAAGTGAAGAGAGATATGTTTCCTTAGTAGTTTCTCCATAACTTTGCAAACTATGCTGGTCAAGGAAACTGGTCTATAGTTCAGAGCCGTATCCCTCCTTCCCTTTTTGAAGATAGGTATCACATTTGCTTGTTTCCAGCATCTTGGAATCTCCCCCGACTCCAGTGACTCCTTAAATATGATACTTAGTGCCACTGATATTGTGTTTGCGCATTTTTTAAGCACATGAGGGGATATGTCATCGGGACCTGTGTGTGTGTGTGTGTGTGTGTGTGTGTGTGTGTGTGTGTGTGTGTGTGTGTGTGTGTGTGTGTGTGTGTGTGTGTGTGAACAAGATGGGCAAAGAAAATACCTCTCATCGTCCCCAGGCGCCAAGAAAGCATTGAGAAGAAGAAAAGGTAGCAGCTTAAGGACAAGGCAGAAGGAAGAGAATGATGCACAATAAGGAAAGGACAGGCTGAAAGTAATTGTCAAATATAATGAAGACCTAGAAATATGGAATGATTATAGCTTGAGATGATGATAGATCAACTTTTGAAAGAAGGGTATTAAGAGTTAGAGATGACGGAAGGATTAAAAGAGTTTTAGAGTCTGGAGATGGGAGGGATGAAGCAGTCACTGTACCAAGCCATCCACAAGCCACTAATTTACACACAGTACCTGTGTGACAAGGCCACTTGGCGTGTGTTACAAGTTCTCACCAGCGGAGGAAGGATGCAACTTACCAAGTCATCAGAGCAGCGATACAAGTAGTACCGATAGCAAAGAGAGAGAGCTGATACCTCCAGGTGATGAGGAAGAGAATAGAGATTAGAAGTAAGAGAAAGGTCATTAATGAGTCTGATGGCCATAGATTCAATCCTATCAAGAAGATACTTTTAAGATAGAGCACCCAGGAAGTGACAGCAGTATTCTGTAATTTAGAAGAAGGCAAAAGTAAAGCAGAACTCTCAATATCTTAGATACAATTCTAGAAATATGAATTATGCCATCTGAATTCCAAATTAGTTTATAGAATTAAAAGGATATATTTCGTTGTTTTTTTAAGATAATACTATCAGGAGAAGAAGAAGAAATAATGAAGCTATTAGATATTACTAACTCATGGGTGCCAAACTCAGATACCTCGTAAATCAGAGTTAGAAGTGGAAGAAATTTATATGAGACTGATTACAGGCATTAGACGAAGGTCATGTGAAAACAGTGGAAACTTGAAAGGTAAGATCATTGGCAAAGGTGTGAAGCAGTGAGGAAGACGGAAAATTGACATTACTGATGAAAAGAAAGTACAGAGTAGGTGAATGAGCTAAATCTTGTAGAACATCACTGATAACTGAAAATGAGCTAGATGTTGCACCTTCAAAAACATTAGATTGACATAAAAAACTGGAAATATGAGAGCAGAGAGAAAGGGTAAAACCATTACTGGGAAGTTTGGCTAAAAGAGCCATGTATATATATATATATATATATATATATATATATATATATATATATATATATATATATATATATATATATATATATATATATATATATATATATATATATATATATATATATATATATATATATATATATATATATATATATATATATATATATATATATATATATATATATATATATATATATATATATATATATATATATATATATATATATATATATATATATATATATATATATATATATATATATATATATATATATATATATATATATATATATATATATGTAATTACCTAATTGTGCTTACGGGAAAAAGCCCAAAGCTCACATCTTCCAGTCTCCTGATCGGTTCCATTTTTTTACTTAGTGATACTTATCATACCCGTCCTTAAAACAATAGATGAAGATAGCATTAACTACCTCCTCGCTTAGCCAATTCCAATTATCAACTACTCTTACAATGAAAAAGTACTTCCTTACATCCTGCAAAGAAATTTTCTTACGAAGCTTCAAACTATGACCTCTAGTTCTACAGCCAGCCATATCAAAATATCGATCCCTATCCACTCTATCATAACCATGAAGGAATTTAAAGACTGTCACCATATCACCCGCTCAATCTTCTAGCTTCGAGTGATGGTAAGTCTAATTTCCTCAGCCTCTCATCATAACTGAGATTACGTATTTCTGGCACCAGTTTCGTGGCATGTCTTTGAACTTTTCAAGCTTAGCTACGTGCTCTTTCAAGTGCGGATTCCAAAAAGGGGCTGCACATTCATGTTTTGGCCTCACATAGGTTACATAAATATTTCTGAACATTCTTTTGTCCATGTGCCTGAAGCCTACCTTTACATTTGATAAGAAAGCATATGCTGCCCTTACGATGCCATTTATATGCATTTCTGGAGACAAATCTGCCAGTATGTTTACTACAAGTTCTCTCTCATTTTCTGTCTCTTGAAGTTGTACTCCAGCCACCGAGTACTAAAGCTTGGGCCTTCTTGCACTTGTACCCATTCTCATTACCTTACATTTTGAAGTATTGAATTTCATTAGCCACTTTCCTGACCTTTCATGCAGACTATTTAGATCTTCCTGAAGTTCTCTACCATTGCTCTCGTTTCTTACTTTCTTCACAATCTTTGCATCATCTGCAAACATATTCATGAATGAATTTACAGATTCTGGTATGTCATTTACATATACAAGGAACAAAAGTGGCCCTAAGACTGAACCCTGTGGAACTCCACTACTAACTCTTCTCCATTCAGACACTGAGTGTCTTACTCTAACCTTTTGTTCCTTTCCTTCTAAGTAAATTTTTATCCATTCCAAGACGTTTCCACCTATTCTAGCCATTGATTGCAGCTTCCTAATAAGTCCCCCATGTGGGACAGTATCAAATGCTTTCTGGAACTCAAGGAATATGCAATCTAACCAGCAATCTCTTTCCTGAAAGATTCGGCTTACCTCATCATAAAATTCTAATAAGTTTGTTACTGTTGATCTACCTTCTCTGAAGCCATGTTGCCTCACTGACAAAAAGTTGAAGGATTCCAAGTGAAGAGAGATATGTTTCCTTAGTAGTTTCTCCATAACTTTGCAAACTATGCTGGTCAAGGAAACTGGTCTTTAGTTTAGACCTGTATCCCTCCTTCCCTTTTTGAAGATAGGTATTATGTTTGCTTGTTTCCAGCATCTTGGAATCTCCCCTGACTCCAGTGTCTTTTTAAATATGATACTTAGTGCCATTGATATTGACTTTGTGCACTTTTTAAGTAAATGAGGGGATATATCATCAGGACCTGTAGCTTTATGAACATCTAACTCTATCAGCACTTTGCATACCTTTGTGGCTGTAAGGTTAATATTCTCTAACACTGGCCCTTGAGCTTCTATCTCTGCAATCTGAGGGGGTGGGGTATTTTCTACTGTAAATACTGACTGAAACTCCTTGTTCAATTATTTGCAGATCTCTTTATCCGTCTCAGTGATGCCTCCATCCGCTCTCTTTAGCCTTAAAACCTGTTCTTTTACCTTCAGTTTTCCTCTGATAAAGCTGTGGAAAAGCTTGGGATTTTCTTTAGCCTTCCTGGTGATGTCCCTCTCATAGTCTCTTTCTGCCTCTCTTCTTTTACTTAGGTAATCATTTCTTGCTCTTTTGTAGGTTTGCCAGGCATTTATGTTTTTTCTCCTCCTATACCTTTTCCAGCATTTATCTTGCCACTCCTTAGCTCTTTTACACTCATTATCGAACCATTTCTCTCATGGCATGAATTACGCCTACTTTGGTGACAGGTATGCAGCAATCTACTATATTCCCATATTTCTTACAAAAGATGTCATACATTTCTTGTACAGATTTGTTGTAAAATAAGGTTTTCCAGTCAATAACTGCAAAAAGCTCATTCATTTTGATGTAATCTCCTTTCAGATAGTTCCTCCTCATGTCCTCAGTGCCTCTACTCTCAGGCAGAATATCTTCAATGATATACTCCATCAACAACACAGTGGTCACTCTTTCCAATTGGTGGTTCATACTCAATTTTTTCAATATCCAATACGTAATCTGTAAATACTAGATCAAGTAGTGATGTCTCATCCCCACCCCTGGCCCTCGTTGGTTCCATTACATGTTGGTGTAGGAAATTCCCTTGTACGCAATCTAGGAATTTCGCCCCAAATGAGTCCTCACAACTGTGTGGTCCAAGATTTATCCAATTTACCTCTTTATGATTAAAATCTCCCATAATCAAAATCCTACATTTTCTCTCCCGTGCCATGTTAACAACTGAGTATATGACTTCAATAGTACCTATATGACTTTCCTCATAAACTTCTAGCCTGTTTTGGTCCCTTGGTGGGCTATATACAACAGTTATTATAATGCTCTCTGACCCAGTATTTATGCAAGCAACAAGAAATTCCTTGACCTCACTTTCTATAGCCAAGTTTATTTCTTCAACTTAAATCCTTTCGCTTATGAGCAGTGCTATCCCTCCACCAGTCCTCTCAGATCTTTCAACCCTTAATATTCTGAAGCACTTAGGAAAAACTGTGACGCTTTTTATGTCCTCTCTGTAATTGCTACTATATCTGCCTTACTGTTGTGAATTCTATCTTTTAATTCTACTGCCTTACCAGCTATTCCATCAGCATTTGTGTATAACAATCTTAATGAGGCCCCATCCCCTGATCTTCTGACATTATTTTCTTTATCTCCCCTTTATCTGGAAGAACTCTGAAATGAAAATTTTTTAATCTTTTTCAATTTTTTCCTCATTTAACTTTCTTGCCTTCTTGAGTGTGTGTGTGTGTGTGTGTGTGTGTGTGTGTGTATGTGTGTGTGTGTGTGTGTGTGTGTGTGTGTGTGTGTGTGTGTGTGTGTGTGTGTGTGTGTGTGTGTGTGTGTGATTACCTAATTGTGTTTCCGGGAAAGAGCCCAAAGCTCGTATCTTCCCGTCTCCTCATCGGTTCCATTTTATACTTAGTCATACTTATCATACCTTTCCTTAAAACAATGGATTGAGATAGCATTAACTACCTCCTCGCTTAGCCAATTCCAATTATCAACTACTCTTACACTGAAAAAGTATTTCCTTACATCCTGCAAAGAAGTTTTCTTACGAAGCTTCAAACTATGACCTCTAGTTCTACAGCCAGCCATATCAAAATATCGATCCCTATCCACTCTATCATAACCATGAAGGAATTTAAAGACTGTCACCATATCCCCCCTCAGTCTTCTAGCTTCGAGTGATGGTAAGTCTAATTCCCTCAGCCTCTCATCATAACTGAGATTGCGTATTTCTGGCACCAGTTTCGTGGCATGTTTTTGAACTTTTTCAAGCTTAGCTATGTGCTTTTTCAAGTGCGGATTCCAAAAGGGGGCTGCATATTCGGGTTATGGCCTCACATAGGTTACATAAATATTTCTGAACATTTCCTTGTCCATGTGCCTGAAGGCTACCCTTACATTTGATAAGAATGCATATGCTGCCCTTATTATGCCATTTATATGTATTTCTGGAGACAAATCTGCCAGTATGTTTACTCCTAGATCTCTCTCATTTTCTGTCTCTTGAAGTTGTACTCCAGCCACCGAGTACTCAAGCTTGGGCCTTCTTGCACTTGTACCCATTCTCATTACCTTACATTTTGAAGTATTTAATTTCATTAGCCACTTTTCTGACCACTCATGCAGATTATTTAGATCCTTCTGAAGTTCTCTACCATTATTCTCGTTTTTTACTTTCTTCACAATCTTTGCATCATCTGCAAACATATTCATGAATGAATTTACAGACTCTGGTAGGTCATTTACATATACAAGGAACAAAAGTGGCCCTAAAACTAAACCCTGTGGAACTCCACTACTAACTCTTCTCCATTCAGACACTGAGTGTCTTACTCTAACCCTCTGTTCCCTTCCTTCTAAGTAAGTTTTTATCCATTCCAAAACATTTCCACCTATTCTAGCCATTGATTGCAGCTTCCTAATAAGTCTCCCATGTGGAACAGTGTCAAACGCTTTCTGGAAGTCTAGGAATATGCAATCTGCCCAGACCTCTCTTTCCTGCCTTTATGAGTGTATATTTTGTTTTATTTTACTTGTATATATGTTCATGTGTGAATGAATAGGTTTGCCTAATTTGGTAGCATATGCATATATATATATATATATATATATATATATATATATATATATATATATATATATATATATATATATATATATATATATATATATATATATATATATATATATATATATATATATATATATATATATATATATATATATATATATATATATATATATATATATATATATATATATATATATATATATATATATATATATATATATATATATATATATATATATATATATATATATATATATATATATAAATATATATATATATATATATATGAATCATTTTTTACCCCAACCGGGACTCGAACCTAGGACTTATGATTACTAAGTCAAGGCGCTACCACTACACCACAGAAGGTTAAAAGGAATCCAACCTAATAGCTTATATCTGCTATACTTAGGAATGAACGCATTCTAACTGAATGCCACTATGTTCATATTACAGATTCCCCAACCTCACTCGTGGCTTCATTTTAGCATTTAATTCAATTCCCAATCTCATTCGGGTCTTACAATAACCAAGCAAGCACATTACATATGTGAAAACATGAATCATTTTTTACCCCGACCGGGACTCGAACTTAGGACTTATGATTACTAAGTCAAGGCGCTACCACTACACCACAGAAGGTTAAAAGGAATCCAACCTTATAGCTTATATCTGCTATACTTAGGAATGAACGCATTCTAACTGAATGCCACTATGTTCATATTACAGAATATGAACATAGTGGCATTCAGTTAGAATGCGTTCATTCCTAAGTATAGCAGATATAAGCTATAAGGTTGGATTCCTTTTATCCTTCTGTGGTGTAGTGGTAGTGCCTTGACTTAGTAATCATAAGTCCTAGGTTCGAGTCCCGGTCGGGGTAAAAAATGATTCATGTTTTCACATATGTAATGTGCTTGCTTGGTTTTATATATATATATATATATATATATATATATATATATATATATATATATATATATATATATATATATATATATACGAATCATTTTTTTTACCCCGACCCGGACTTGAACCTAGGACTTATAATTACTAAGTCAAGGCACTACCAACTACACCACAGAAGGTTAAAAGGAATCAGACCTTATAGCTTATATCTGCTATACTTAGGATGGAACGCATTCTATCTGAATGCCACTATGTTCATATTACGAATTCCCCAACCTCACTCGTGGCTTCATTTTCGCATTTAATTCAACTCCCAATCTCATTCGGGACCAAGAATAACCAAATAAGCAAATTACATATGTGAAAACATGAATCACTTTTTACCCTGACCAGGACTTGAACCTAGGAAATATGATTAGTAAGTCAAGGCGCTACCAACTACACCACAGAAGGTTAAAAGGAATCAGACCTTATAGCTTATAACTGCTATACTTAGGAATGAACGCATTCTATCTGAATGCCACTCTTTTCATATTACAGATTCCCCAACCTCACTCGTGGCTTCATTTTCGCATTTAATTCAACTCCCAATCTCATTCGGGACCAAGAATAACCAAATAAGCAAATTACATATGTGAAAACATGAATCACTTTTTACCCTGACCAGGACTTGAACCTAGGAAATATGATTAGTAAGTCAAGGCGCTACCAACTACACCACAGAAGGTTAAAAGGAATCAGACCTTATAGCTTATAACTGCTATACTTAGGAATGAACGCATTCTATCTGAATCCCACTCTTTTCATATTACAGATTCCCCAACCTCACTCGTGGCTTCATTTTCGCATTTAATTCAACTCCCAATCTCATTCGGGACCAAGAATAACCAAAAAAGCAAATAAGTCCTAGGTTCAAGTCCCGGTCGGGGTAAATAATGATTCATGTTTTCAAATATGTAATGTGCTTATTTGGTTATTCTTGGTCCCAAATGAGTTTGGGAGTTGAATTAAATGCAAAATTGAAGCCACGAGTGAGGTTAGGGGAATCTGTAATATAAACATAGTGGCATTCATATAGAATGCGTTCATTCCTAAGTATAGCAGATATAAGCTATAAGGTCTGATTCCTTTTAACCTTCTGTGGTGTAGTTGGTAGTGCCTTGACTTAGTAATTATAAGTCCTAGGTTCAAGTCCCGTTCGGGGTAAAAAATGATTCATGTTTTCACATATGTAATGTGCTTATTTGGTTATTCTTGGTCCCGAATGAGATTGGGAGTTGAATTAAATGCTAAAATGAAGCCACGAGTGAGATTGGGGAATCTGCAATATGAACATAGTGGCATTCATATAGAATGCATTCATTCCTAGGTATAGCAGATGTAAGCTATATGTCTGATTACTTTTAACCTTCTGTGGTGTAGTTGGTAGAGCCTTGACTTAGTAATTATAAGTCCTAGGTTCAAGTCCCGGTCGGGGTAAATAATGATTCATGTTTTCACATACGCAATGTGCTTATTTGGTTATTCTTGGTCCCGAATGAGATTGGGAGTTGAATTAAATGCGAAAATGAAGTCACGAGTGAGGTTGGGGAATCTGTAATATGAACATAGTGGCATTCAGTTAGAATGCGTTCATTCCTAAGTATAGCAGATATAAGCTATAAGGTCTGATTCCTTTTAACCTTCTTTGGTGTAGTTGGTAGTGCCTTGACTTAGTAATTATAAGTCCTAGGTTCAAGTCCCGTTCGGGGTAAAAAATAATTCATGTTTTCACATATGTAATGTGCTTATTTGGTTATTCTTGGTCCCGAATGAGATTGGGAGTTGAATTAAATGCAAAAATGAAGCCACGAGTGAGATTGGGGAATCTGTAATATGAACATAGTGGCATTCAGTTAGAATGCGTTCATTCCTAAGTATAGCAGATATAAGCTATAAGTCTGATTACTTTTATCCTTCTGTGGTGTAGTTGGTAGCGTCTTGACTTAGTAATTATAAGTCCTAGGTTCAAGTCCCGGTCGGGGTAAAAAATGATTCATGTTTTCACATATGTAATGTTCTTATTTGGTTATTCTTGGTCCCGAATGAGATTGGGAGTTGAATTAAATGCGAAAATGAAGTCACGAGTGAGGTTGGGGAATCTGTAATTTGAACATAGTGGCATTCAGATAGAATGCGTTCATTCCTAAGTATAGCAGATATAAGCTTAGCTATGTGCTTTTTCAAGCGTGGATTTCAAAAGGAGGCTGCATATTCGAGTTTTGGCCTCGCATAAGTTACATAAATATTTCTGAACATTTCCTTGTCCATGTGCCTGAAGGCTACCCTTACATTTGATAAGAATGCATATGCTGCCCTTACTATGCCATTTATATGTATTTTTGGAGACAAATCTGCCAGTATGTTTATTCCTAGATCTCTCTCATTTTCTGTCTCTTGAAGTTGTACTCCAGCCACCGAGTAGTCAAGCTTGGGCCTTCTTGCACTTGTACCCATTCTCATTACCTTACACTTTGAAGTATTGAATTTCATTAGCCACTTTTCTGACCACTCATGCAGATTATTTAGATCTTCCTGAAGTTCTCTACCATTGTTCTCGTTTTTTACTTTCTTCACAATCTTTGCATCATCTGCAAACATATTCATGAATGAATCTACAGACTCTGGTAGGTCATTTACATATACAGGGAAAAAAAGTGGCCCTAAAACTGAACCCTGTGGAACTCTACTACTATCTCTTCTCCATTAAGACACTGAGTGTCTTACTCTAACCCTCTGTTCCTTTCCTTCTAAGGAAGTTTTTATCCATTCCAAGACATTTCCATCTATTCTAGCCATTGCTGTCAGCTTCCTAATAAGTCTTCCAAGTAGAACAGTGTCAAACGCTTTCTGGAAGTCTAGGAATATGCAATCTGCACAGCCCTCTCTTTCCTGTAAGATTTGGCTTACCTCATCATAAAATTCTAATACATTTGTTACTGTTGATCTACCTTCTCTGAAGCCATGTTGCCTCACTGACAAAAAGTTGAAGGATTCCAAGTGAAGAGAGATATGTTTCCTTAGTAGTTTCTCCGTAACTTTGCAAACTATGCTGGTCAAGGAACTGGTCTATAGTTCAGAGCCATATCCCTCCTTCCCTTTTTGAAGATAGGTATCACATTTGCTTGTTTCCAGCACCTTGGAATCTCCCCTGACTCCAGTGACATTTTATTTATGATACCCAGTGCCACTGATATTGAGTTTGCGCATTTTTTAAGTAAATGAGGGGATATGTCATCAGGACCTGTAGCTTTATGAACATCTAAATCCATCAGCACATTGCATACCTCTGTGGCTGTAAGGTTGATGATCTCTAATACCGGCCCTTGAGCTTCTATCTCTGCAATCTGAGGGGGTGGGGTATTTTCTACTGTAAATACTGACTGAAACTCCTTGTTCAATTCTTTGCAGATCTCTTCATCCGTCTCAGTGATGCTTCCATCCGCTCTCTTTAGCCTTAAAACCTGCTCTTTTACCCTCAGTTTTCCTTTGATAAAGATGTGGAAAAGCTTGGGATTTTCTTTATCCTTCCTCGTGATGTCCCTCTCATATGGATATTTGTATCTACATGTATATATATATATATATATATATATATATATATATATATATATATATATATATATATATATATATATATATATATATATATATATATATATATATAGATATATATATATATATATATAGATATATATATATATATATATATATATATATATATATATATATATATATATATATATATATATATATATATATATATATATATATATATATATATATATATATATATATATATATATATATATATATAAATATAGATATATATATATATATATATATATATATATATATATATATATATATATATATATATATATATATATATATATATATATATATATATATATATATATATATATATATATATATATATGTATATATATATATATATATATATATATATATATATATATATATATATATATATATATATATATATATATATATATATATATATGTATATATATATATATATATATATATATATATATATATATATATATATATATATATATATATATATATATATATATATATATATATATATATATATATATATATATATATATATATATATATATATATATATATATGTATATATATATATATATATATATATATATATATATATATATATATATATATATATATATGTTATTACCTAATTGTGATTACCTAATTGTGTTTACGGGAAAGAGCCCAAAGCTCGTATCTTCCCGTCTCCTCATCGGTTCCATTTTATACCTAGTCATACTTATCATACCTGTCCTTAAAACTATGGATTGAGATAGCATTAACTACCTCCTCGCTTAGCCAATTCCAATTATCAACTACTCTTACACTGAAAAAGTATTTCCTTACATCCTGCGAAGAAGTTTTCTTACGAAGCTTCAAACTATGACCTCTAGTTCTACAGCCAGCCATATCAAAATATCGATCCCTATCCACTCTATCATAACCATGAAGGAATTTAAAGACTGTCACCATATCCCCCCTCACTCTTCTAGCTTCGAGTGATGGTAAGTCTAATTCCCTCAGCCTTTCATCATAACTGAGATTGCGTATTTCTGGCACCAGTTTCGTGGCATGTCTTTGAACTTTTTCAAGCTTAGCTATGTGCTTTTTCAAGTGCGGATTACAAAAGGGGGCTGCATATTCCAGTTTTGGCCTCACATAGGTTACATAAATATTTCTGAACATTTCCTTGTCCATGTGCCTGAAGGCTACCCTTACATTTGATAAGAATGCATATGCTGCCCTTACTATGCCATTTATATGTATTTCTGGAGACAAATCTGCCAGTATGTTTACTCCTAGATCTCTCTCATTTTCTGTCTCTTGAAGTTGTACTCCAGCCACCGAGTAGTCAAGCTTGGGCCTTCTTGCACTTGTACCCATTCTCATTACCTTACATTTTGAGGTATTGAATTTCATTAGCCACTTTTCTGACCACTCATGCTGATTATTTAGATCCTCCTGAAGTTCTCTACCATTGTTCTCGTTTTTTACTTTCTTCACAATCTTTGCATCATCTGCAAACATATTCATGAATGAATTTACAGACACTGGTAGGTCATTTACATATACAAGGAACAAAAGTGGCCCTAAAACTGAACCCTGTGGAACTCCACTACTAACTCTTCTCCATTCAGACACTGAGTGTCTTACTCTAACCCTCTGTTCCCTTCCTTCTAAGTAAGTTTTTATCCATTCCAAAACATTTCCACCTATTCTAGCCATTGATTGCAGCTTCCTAATAAGTCTCCCATGTGGAACAGTGTCAAACGCTTTCTGGAAGTCTAGGAATATGCAATCTGCCCAGCCCTCTCTTTCCTGTAAGATTTGGCTTACCTCATCAAAAAATTCTAATAAGTTTGTTACTGTTGATCTACCTTCTCTGAAGCCATGTTGCCTCACTGACAAAAAGTTGAAGGATTCCAAGTGAAGAGAGATATGTTTCCTTAGTAGTTTCTCCATAACTTTGTAAACTATGCTGGTCAAGGAAACAGGTCTATAGTTCAGAGCCGTATCCCTCCTTCCCTTTTTGAAGATAGGTATCACATTTGCTTGTTTCCAGCATCTTGGAATCTCCCCTGACTCCAGTGACTCCTTAAATATGATACTTAGTGCCACTGATATTGTGTTTGCGCATTTTTTAAGCACATGAGGGGATATGTCATCGGGACCTGTAGCTTTATGAACATCTAAATCCATCAGCGCTTTGCATACCTCTGTGGCTGTAAGGTTGATGTTCTCTAATACCGGCCCTTGAGCTTCTATCACTGCAATCTGAGGGGGTGGGGTATTTTCTACTGTAAATACTGACTGAAACTCCTTGCTCAATTCTTTGCAGATCTCTTCATCCGTCTCAGTGATGCTTCCATCCGCTCTCTTTAGCCTTAAAACCTGTTCTTTTACCTTCAGTTTTCCTCTGATAAAGCTGTGGAAAAGCTTGGGATTTTCCTTAGCCTTCCAGGTGATGTCCCTCTCATAGTCTCTCTCTGCCTCTCTCCTTTTACTTAGGTAGTCATTTCTTGCTCTTTTGTAGGTTTGCCAGGCATTTATGTTTTTTCTCCTCCTATACCTTTTCCAGCATTTGTCTCTCCACTCCTTAGCTCTTTTACACCCATTATCGAACCATTTCTCTCTGGCATGAATTACACCTACTTTGGTGACAGGTATGCAGCAATCTACTATCTTCCCATATTTCTCACAAAAGATGTCATACATTTCTTGTACAGATTTGTTGTAAAATAAGGTTCTCCAGTCAATAACTGCAAAAAGCTCATTCATTTTGATGTAATCTCCTTTCGGATAGTTCCTCCTCATGTCCTCAGTGCCTCTACTCTCAGGAAGAATATCTTCAATGATATACTCCATCAACAACACACAGTGGTCACTCTTTCCAATTGGTGGTTCATACTCAATTTTTTCAATATCCAACACATTATCTGTGAACACTAGATCAAGTAGTGATGGCTCATCCCCACCCCTGGCCCTTGTTGGTTCCATTACATGTTGGTGTAGGAAATTCCCTTGAACGCAATCTAGGAATCTTGCCCTGAATGAGTCCTCACCACTGTGTGGGTCAAGATTTATCCAATCTATCTCTTTATGATTAAAGTCTCCCATAATCAAATTCCAACATTTTTTCTCCCATGCCATGTTAACAACTGAGTTTATGACTTCAATAGTACCTATATGACTTTCCTCATAAACTTCAAGCCTATTTTGGTTCCTTGGTGGGTTGTATACAACAGTTATTATAATGCTCTCTGACCCAGTATTTATGCGAGCAACAAGAAATTCCTTGAACTCACTTTCTATAGCCAAGTTTATTTCTTCGACTTGAATCCTTTCACTTATGAGCAGTGCTATCCCTCCACCAGTCCTCTCAGATCTTTCAACCCTTAGTATTCTGAAGCCCTTAGGAAAAACTGTGACACTCTTGATGTCCTCACTCAACTTAGTCTCTGTAATTGCTACTATATCTGCCTTACTGTTGTGAATCCTATCTTTTAATTCTACTGCCTTACCAGCTAATCCATCAGCATTTGTGTATAACAATCTTAATGAGGCCCCATCCCCTGATCTTCTGTCATTATCTTTTTTATCTCCCCTTTGTCTGGAAGAACTCTGTAATGAAAATTTTTCTTCTCTTCTTCATTTCTTTCATCATTTAACCTTCTTGCCTCTTGCAACAAGTTTTTGATCTTTCCCATCTCTTCCTGTGTTCTGTATTGTCTAATGTGTGTGTGTGTGATTACCTCATTGTGATTACCTAATTGTGTTTACGGGAAAGAGCCCAAAGCTCGTATCTTCACATCTCCTGATCGGTTCCATTTTTAGACTTAGTGATACTTATCGTACCTGTCCTTAAAACTATGGATTGAGATAGCATTAACTATCTCCTCGCTTAGTGAATTCCAATTATCAACTACTCTTATGCTGAAAAAGTATTTCCTTACATCCTGCAAACAAGTTTTCTTACGAAGCTTCAAACTATGACCTCTAGTTCTACAGCCAGCCATATCGAAATATCGATCCCTATCCACTCTATCATAACCATGAAGGAATTTAAAGACTGTCACCATATCCCCCCTTACTCTTCTAGCTTCGAGTGATGGCAAGTCTAATTCCCTCAGCCTCTCATCATAACCGAGATTGCATATTTCTGGCACCAGTTTCGTGGCATGTCTTTGAACTTTTTCAAGCTTAGCTATGTGCTTTTTCAAGTGCGGATTCCAAAAGGGGGCTGCATATTCGAGTTTTGGCCTCACATAGGTTACATAAATATTTCTGAACATTTCCTTGTCCATGTGCCTGAAGGCTACCCTTACATTTGATAAGAATGCATATGCTGCCCTTACTACGCCATTTATATGTATTTCTGGAGACAAATCTGCCAGTATGTTTACTCCTAGATCTCTCTCATTTTCTGTCTCTTGAAGTTGTACTCCAGCCACCGAGTAGTCAAGCTTGGGCCTTCTTGCACTTGTACCCATTCTCATTACCTTACATTTTGAGGTATTGAATTTCATTAGCCACTTTTCTGACCACTCATGCTGATTATTTAGATCCTCCTGAAGTTCTCTACCATTGTTCTCGTTTTTTACTTTCTTCACAATCTTTGCATCATCTGCAAACATATTCATGAATGAATTTACAGACTCTGGTAGGTCATTTACATATACAAGGAACAAAAGTGGCCCTAAAACTGAACCCTGTGGAACTCCACTACTAACTCTTCTCCATTCAGACACTGAGTGTCTTACTCTAACCCTCTGTTCCCTTCCTTCTAAGTAAGTTTTTATCCATTCCAAAACATTTCTACCTATTCTAGCCATTGATTGCAGCTTCCTAATAAGTCTCCCATGTGGAACAGTGTCAAACGCTTTCTGGAAGTCTAGGAATATGCAATCTGCCCAGCCCTCTCTTTCCTGTAAGATTTGGCTTACCTCATCATAAAATTCTAATAAGTTTGTTACTGTTGACCTTCCTTCTCTGAAGCCATGTTGCCTCACTGACAAAAAGTTGAAGGATTCCAAGTGAAGAGAGATATGTTTCCTTAGTAGTTTCTCCATAACTTTGCAAACTATGCTGGTCAAGGAAACTGGTCTATAGTTCAGAGCCGTATCCCTCCTTCCCTTTTTGAATATAGGTATCACATTTGCTTGTTTCCAGCATCTTGGAATCTACCCCGACTCCAGTGACTCCTTAAATATGATACTTAGTGCCACTGATATTGTGTTTGCGCATTTTTTAAGCACATGAGGGGATATGTCATCAGGACCTGTAGCTTTATCAACATCTAAATCCATCAGCGCTTTGCATACCTCTGTGGCTGTAAGGTTGATGTTCTCTAATACCGGCCCTTGAGCTTCTATCACTGCAATCTGAGGGGGTGGGGTATTTTCTACTGTAAATACTGACTGAAACTCCTTGTTCAATTCTTTGCAGATCTCTTCGTCTGTCTCAGTGATGCTTCCATCCACTCTCTTTAGCCTTAAAACCTGTTCTTTTACCTTCAGTTTTCCTCTGATAAAGCTGTGGAAAAGCTTGGGATTTTCTTTAGCCTTCCTGGTGATGTCCCTCTCATAATCTCTCTCTGCCTCTCTCCTTTTACTTAGGTAGTCATTTCTTGCTCTTTTGTAGGTTTGCCAGGCATTTATGTTTTTTCTCCTCCTATACCTTTTCCAGCATTTGTCTCTCCACTCCTTAGCTCTTTTACACCCATTATCAAACCATTTCTCTCTGGCATGAATTACACCTACTTTGGTGACAGGTATGCAGCAATCTACTATCTTCCCATATTTCTCACAAAAGATGTCATACATTTCTTGTACAGATTTGTTGTAAAATAAGGTTCTCCAGTCAATAACTGCAAAAAGCTCATTCATTTTGATGTAATCTCCTTTCGGATAGTTCTTCCTCATGTCCTCAGTGCCTCTACTCTCAGGAAGAATGTCTTCAATGATATACTCCATCAACAACACACAGTGGTCACTCTTTCCAATTGGTGGTTCATACTCAATATTTTCAATATCCAACACATTATCTGTGAACACTAGATCAAGTAGTGATGGCTCATCCCCACCCCTGGCTCTTGTTGGTTCCATTACATGTTGGTGTAGGAAATTCCCTTGTACGCAATCTAGGAATCTTGCCCCAAATGAGTCCTCACCACTGTGTGGGTCAAGATTTATCCAATCTATCTCTTTATGATTAAAGTCTCCCATAATCAAAATCATACATTTTTTCTCCCGTGCCATGTTAACAACTGAGTTTATGACTTCAATAGTACCTATATGACTTTCCTCATAAATTTCAAGCCTATTTTGGTTCCTTGGTGGGTTGTATACAACAGTTATTATAATGCTCTCTGACCCAGTATTTATGCAAGCAACAAGAAATTCCCTGAACTCACTTTCTATAGCCAAGTTTATTTCTTCAACTTGAATCCTCTCACCCTCTGAGCAGTGCTATCCCTCCACCAGTCCTCTCAGATCTTTCGACCCTTAGTATTCTGAAGCCCTTAGGAAGAACTGTGACACTGTTTATGTCCTTACTCAACTTAGTCTCTGTAATTGCTACTATATCTGCCTTACTGTTGTGGATCCTATCTTTTAATTCTACTGCCTTACCAGCTAATCCATCAGCATTTGTGTATAACAATCTTAATGAGGCCCCATCCCTTGATCTTCTGTCATTATCTTCTTTATCTCCCCTTTGTCTGGAAGTATTCTGTAACGAAAATTTTTCTTCTCTTCTTCATTTCTTTCATCATTTAACATTCTTGCCTCTTGCAACAAGTTTTTTATCTTTCCCATCTCTTCCTGTGTTCTGTATCGTCTAATGAACACTTCTTTGCATTCTTGAAGGTCTTTTAGACTTTTTTTTTTCAACAATATTTCCCTACATGTTTCCCCTCTCTCAAAGGTTACTTTTGTTGGTCTCGGCTTTCCTTCCCTCGAATATTTACCTAGTTGGTGAATGTTTACAATATCCTCAGGACCACATACTACTCCAAGCTTTCTTATCAGGTCTACAATGCTAGCTTTATTTTCTTCAAGTCTCCCCTGCCATGTTGGCTCCTGGGATTCACTTATGCCTGAGATTACCACTGTTTTCTCCTTATCAAGTGCCTGTCTGATGAGTGGGTTTGCCCTTTCCATCACAACGTCTTTCATTTTTTCGATTACTGTCTCTTTATAGTCAACTGTTTGTATGTTTTCCAGTGCCACCACCTTTACAGCCTCTTTTACTGCCACATTCCCCTTTAGTGCATCAGCAAAGGACGTTTTCATGGCATCATTTTCCATATTCAGCTCCTGGAACTCTTTTCTGTGTGTATGTGTGTGTGTGTGTGTGTGCTTGTGATTACCTAATTGTGAATACCTAATTGTGTTTACGGGAAAGAGCCCAAAGCTCGTATCTTCCCGTCTCCTCATCGGTTCCATTTTTAGACTTAGTGATACTTATCGTACCTGTCCTTAAAACTATGGATTGAGATAGCATTAACTACCTCCTCGCTTAGCCAATTCCAATTATCAACTACTCTTACACTGAAAAAGTATTTCCTTACATCCTGCAAACAAGTTTTCTTACCAAGCTTCAAACTATGACCTCTAGTTCTAGAGCCAGCCATATCGAAATATCGATCCCTATCCACTCTATCATAACCATGAAGGAATTTAAAGACTGTCACCATATCCCCCCTTACTCTTCTAGCTTCGAGTGATGGCAAGTCTAATTCCCTCAGCCTCTCATCATAACCGAGATTGCGTATTTCTGGCACCAGTTTCGTGGCATGTCTCTGAACTTTTTCAAGCTTAGCTATGTGCTTTTTCAAGTGCGGATTCCAAAAGGGGGCTGCATATTCGAGTTTTGGCCTCACATAGGTTACATAAATATTTCTGAACATTTCCTTGTCCATGTGCCTGAAGGCTACCCTTACATTTGATAAGAATGCATATGCTGCCCTTACTACGCCATTTATATGTATTTCTGGAGACAAATCTGCCAGTATGTTTACTCCTAGATCTCTCTCATTTTCTGTCTCTTGAAGTTGTACTCCAGCCACCGAGTAGTCAAGCTTGGGCCTTCTTGCACTTGTACCCATTCTCATTACCTTACATTTTGAGGTATTGAATTTCATTAGCCACTTTTCTGACCACTCATGCAGATTATTTAGATCCTCCTGAAGTTCTCTACCATTGTTCTCGTTTTTTACTTTCTTCACAATCTTTGCATCATCTGCAAACATATTCATGAATGAATTTACACACTCTGGTAGGTCATTTACATATACAAGGAACAAAAGTGGCCCTAAAACTGAACCCTGTGGAACTCCACTACTAACTCTTCTCCATTCAGACACTGAGTGTCTTACTCTAACCCTCTGTTCCCTTCCTTCTAAGTAAGTTTTTATCCATTCCAAGACATTTCCACCTATTCTAGCCATTGATTGCAGCTTCTTAATAAGTCTCCCATGTGGAACAGTGTCAAACGCTTTCTGGAAGTCTAGGAATATGCAATCTGCCCAGCCCTCTCTTTCCTGTAAGATTTGGCTTACCTCATCATAAAATTCTAATAAGTTTGTTACTGTTGATCTTCCTTCTCTGAAGCCATGTTGCCTCACTGACAAAAAGTTGAAGGATTCCAAGTGAAGAGAGATATGTTTCCTTAGTAGTTTCTCCATAACTTTGCAAACTATACTGGTCAAGGAAACTGGTCGATAGTTCAGAGCCGTATCCCTCCTTCCCTTTTTGAAGATAGGTATCACATTTGCTTGTTTCCAGCATCTTGGAATCTCCCCCGACTCCAGTGACTCCTTAAATATGATACTTAGTGCCACTGATATTGTGTTTGCGCATTTTTTAAGCACATGAGGGGATATGTCATCAGGACCTGTAGCTTTATCAACATCTAAATCCATCAGCGCTTTGCATACCTCTGTGGCTGTAAGGTTGATGTTCTCTAATACCGGCCCTTGAGCTTCTATCACTGCAATCTGAGGGGGTGGGGTATTTCCTACTGTAAATACTGACTGAAACTCCTTGTTCAATTCTTTGCAGATCTCTTCGTCCGTCTCAGTGATGCTTCCATCCGCTCTCTTTAGCCTTAAAACCTGTTCTTTTACCTTCAGTTTTCCTCTGATAAAGCTGTGGAAAAGCTTGGGATTTTCTTTAGCCTTCCTGGTGATGTCCCTCTCATAATCTCTCTCTGCCTCTCTCCTTTTACTTAGGTAGTCATTTCTTGCTCTTTTGTAGGTTTGCCAGGCATTTATGTTTTTTCTCCTCCTATACCTTTTCCAGCATTTGTCTCTCCACTCCTTAGCTCTTTTACACCCATTATCGAACCATTTCTCTCTGGCATGAATTACACCTACTTTGGTGACAGGTATGCAGCAATCTACTATCTTCCCATATTTCTCACAAAAGATGTCATACATTTCTTGTACAGATTTGTTGTAAAATAAGGTTCTCCAGTCAATAACTGCAAAAAGCTCATTTATTTTGATGTAATCTCCTTTCGGATAGTTCCTCCTCATGTCCTCAGTGCCTCTACTCTCAGGAAGAATGTCTTCAATGATATACTCCATCAACAACACACAGTGGTCACTCTTTCCAATTGGTGGTTCATACTCAATATTTTCAATATCCAACACATTATCTGTGAACACTAGATCAAGTAGTGATGGCTCATCCCCACCCCTGGCTCTTGTTGGTTCCATTACATGTTGGTGTAGGAAATTCCCTTGTACGCAATCTAGGAATCTTGCCCCAAATGAGTCCTCACCACTGTGTGGGTCAAGATTTATCCAATCTATCTCTTTATGATTAAAGTCTCCCATAATCAAAATCATACATTTTTTCTCCCGTGCCATGTTAACAACTGAGTTTATGACTTCAATAGTACCTATATGACTTTCCTCATAAATTTCAAGCCTATTTTGGTTCCTTGGTGGGTTGTATACAACAGTTATTATAATGCTCTCTGACCCAGTATTTATGCAAGCAACAAGAAATTCCTTGAACTCACTTTCTATAGCCAAGTTTATTTCTTCAACTTGAATCCTCTCACTTATGAGCAGTGCTATCCCTCCACCAGTCCTCTCAGATCTTTCGACCCTTAGTATTCTGAAGCCCTTAGGAAAAACTGTGACACTGTTTATGTCCTCACTCAACTTAGTCTCTGTAATTGCTACTATATCTGCCTTACTGTTGTGAATCCTATCTTTTAATTCTACTGCCTTACCAGCTAATCCATCAGCATTTGTGTATAACAATCTTAATGAGGCCCCATCCCCTGATCTTCTGTCATTATCTTCTTTATCTCCCCTTTGTCTGGAAGTATTCTGTAACGAAAATTTTTCTTCTCTTCTTCATTTCTTTCATCATTTAACCTTCTTGCCTCTTGCAACAAGTTTTTGATCTTTCCCATCTCTTCCTGTGTTCTGTATCGTCTAATGAACACTTCTTTGCATTCTTGAAGGTCTTGTAGACTTTTTTTTCTCAACAATATTTCCCTACATGTTTCCCCTCTCTCAAAGGTTACTTTTGTTGGTCTCGGCTTTCCTTCCCTCGAATATTTACCTAGTTGGTGTATGTTTACAATATCCTCAGGACCACATGCTACTCCAAGCTTTCTTATCAGGTTTACAACGCTAGCTTTATTTTCTTCAAGTCTCCCCTGCCATGTTGGCTCCTGGGATTCGCTTATGCCTGAGATTACCACTGTCTTCTCCTTATCAAGTGCCTGTCTGATGAGTGGGTTTGCCCTTTCCATCACAACGTCTTTCATTTTTTCGATTACTGTCTCTTTATAGTCAACTGTTTGTATGTTTTCCAGTGCCACCACCTTTACAGCCTCTTTTACTGCCACATTCCCCTTTAGTGCATCAGCAAAGGACGTTTTCATGGCATCATTTTCCATATTCAGCTCCTGGAACTCTTTTCTGAACTGTTCAATGTTTTCCTTAATCTGAACATTCCAAGCAGCAATCTCGTCTCTCTCAGAAGATAGCAGTGAACTAACATCTAATTCCTTTAGGTTGTCATTTAGCTGTTTGTTTTTATCTTCTTGTTTAGAAATTCTAGATTCTAGTTGACTCTTTTCCCCTTCCAGCTTCTTTATTCTTTTTTCTAGTTCCTTTCTCTCCTGCCCTTGTGCTTTATTTGCTTCCTCCAAAGATCTTATTTGTTCTCTGAGTGTTTCACTCTCTTTCATTTCTCCATCCATATTCCGAATTTTATCATCAAGGCTTATAACCATTTCCTCTAACTTCTTGATTCTCTGTTTAAGTCCCCTGATGACTACCCCTTCTCCCGACCCATGGGTGGGAGAGGTTTGGGACAGAGATGGCTTCATTTTTATGTTCTCCCTCTCACAGAATATAGAAAGAAGACGAGAAAGAGGAAAAAAAAAGAAAAGAGAAAAACTTCTAATTTAGCTTCACACAGAATTTGTATATCTCCATATAAGTGCTATTTAGTGACTCAGTTTGTCTCCTTTCTGGTAACACACATCTTAACTTAAAAGCTTGACCATGGTAATTTAAGTATAAAAAGAAAAGGAAAAACAAAAGTCAAACCTGAAGGAAAATTCGAATTTGTTTGAGGTGGCACCCACCTGTTTCTGTTATATATTCTTCCTAACTGATAAACTGACTTGCTAACCAAGATATGTTATCACGGGATTAGACTTCACATTTAACTCAATATATATACAAAATAACAAAATAGTAAAAGAGAAAGCTAAAAGAAAAGCAAAAAAAATGAAGAAAATAAGACTGCTGTACTACTTGGCAACTTAACTCAGTACTGTTGACAGGTGGGTATTTGGTAATTTTTTTTTCTTTTATTATTCAATTTTTTCGTGTATCAAACTAACTAACTAGTTAATATAAATGGGAAGGATACTGATTTTAACAATATATAGAACCACAGGATCAGGTAAACGGCTGAAGAGCTTTCCCCAGTTTACACAAAAAATTAGGTAATGTGATGTGATGGCTCCACCTCTGGCAACTCTTCTAGATTTCCCTCAAGGCAGAACTGGACGGCAGCTTCTCTCTCTTCCTCACGAAAAAGTTCTCAATTTTTTTTCCTTTAATATGAACAGTCTCGTCTTACAACAAATATAAGTTTTTGTACTCACAATACTCTGCAGGATTTCAGATTTATGGAAATTATGGTAAAGTTTTCCACTAAGCACTTAGTCACTCGAAACAGTTAAAAATTTAAGAGGAGCAATTCCGTGTGTCACTGAACGCGCGGTGTGTGTGTGTGTGTGTGTGTGTATGTTTTTATATATATGATTTTTTTCTTTTACAATGTAAATAGAGCCTCCAATATATCTTTTTTTCGAGTTTTATTTTACAAATTAAGTCAATTATTGATTTTATTTTCCCATTGGGGCCAGTGTATGGGGATTAGCCCCGGCTGGTGATTATGATTTATATCACTTATTCCATTTTAATTTCTCCTGAGGGACTGATTTCTTTCTTCTTTCCATTTGTTGGTGTTAGCTGGTTATATCTCTTGGTGTTGTGTTTTGAGAAGGTGGCCAGATATGGTCAGGAAATTAATAAGTACTTCACACATTTTTATGCTGCTTTCTCTAATGGGTATTTTCCTACAATATATATATATATATATATATATATATATATATATATATATATATATATATATATATATATATATATATATATATATATATATATATATATATATATATATATATATATATATATATATATATATATATATATATATATATATATATATATATATATATATATATATATATATATATATATATATATATATATATATATATATATATATATATATATATATATATATATATATATATATATATATATATATATATATATTGAAATATGTTATATTTCAATATGGCTTCTCCATTAGCAAAGGGTCACCACAGCGTATCATCGTCTACATATCTCCCTTGATCTTTCATCCTCCTCAATTACTCAACACACCATCATGTACTCCCTAACGACATCCACAAATCTCCTCTTTCACCTACCTATCCCACTACTTTCTGGCACTTCCACCCTCAGCATCATTCTCCTGATGTGTCCCTCATTCCTACTCAGCACATACCTAAACCATCTAAGTCTCACCTCTTTCATCATGTCCCCAAACTACCCTGCCTACACAGTTCCTTTAATATACTCATTCATTATGTTGTCCCTCCTCCTCACACCCAAAGTAAACAGAAGCATCTTCAACTCTGCCACCTCCACCTCTGCCTCCTTTATTCTTGTCAGTGGGACTGTCTCCTAGCCATACAACACAGCTGGTATTACTACATCTTGTAAACTATACCTTTCATATTTGCAGGTACCTTTTTGCCACACAACACTCCTGCCATTCTTCTCCACGCACTCCATCCTGCTTGCACTCTCTTCTTCACCTCTCTGTCACACAACTCATCACTTTGAAAAGTTAACCCTAAGTATTTAGTCATCCACCTTCGATGCCTCTGCACCTTGCAACCTTCCCGTTCTACAACCCTCCCTCTCGTTCATAAACACGTAATCTGTCTTTCTCCCTCTAACTTGCATTCCCATTCTCTCCAGTGCATGCCCTCACCTCTCCAGGCTAACCTCAGCCTGTTCCTGTCCCTTTCTATAGATTACAATGTCATCCACGAACATCACAGTCCACGATGACTTCTGTCTGATCTTGTCCGTCAACTTATCCATCACTATTGCAAGCAAAGAAGGCCCAGGATCGCTCCTTGATGCAATCCCAGCCCCACTTTGAACCACTCTGGCAGTCCTACTGGGTACTTCACCACTGTCAATTTGTTTTCATACATATCCTGCACCACTTTCACATGAGTTATGGCTACTCCCAACTTTCTCATGAAATGCCACCGCTCCTCTCTCGACACCCTGACATACACAGTGTAGCTCCTCGTTGCCTTTATATTTCTCCATCAACAAACTGAAAGCAAATATTGCATCTGTAGTGCTCCTCCCTGGTATAATGTTGTATTGCTGCTCATAATTTCTCATACCTCTTCTCAGTCTAGTTTCCAGCACCCTCTCTATGCCAGTATATTTTTGTTTTCTACCTATTAGTCTTCCTCTCACTTAAGAAGATTTTGTTAAATAACATAGCCAAAAATCCCATTGTCATCTCTTCCATACACTTCCATGCCACTATTGGATTATCATCTGGACGAACACTTTGCCTTTCTAAATCCACTTCATATTTGTACTCATATCCTCCTCAAGGGATCATCAAATTTTTCGGCTTCTACCATCAGGGTCACCACAGAGGATCAATTGTCTTCCTATCACTCTATCTCCTTCATCCTCTGCCATAAAACAAAACACCCTCATATCCTCTCTAACCACGACCTTAAACCTCCTCTATGGTTTCCCATTCCCCTCCTGGCTGGCACATTAATCCTCAGTACCATTCTCCCAATGTATCTCTCATCCCTTCTCAGTACATACTCAAACCATCTCAGTTTTGCCTTGCTCACCATGTCCCCAAACCCTTCTATCTGCACTGTCCCTCTAGTATACTCATTCTTTATCCTGTCCCTCCTTGTCACACCCAAAGAAAGCAGCAGTAACTTTACTTCAGCCACCTCCAACTCTGTTCCCAGTCTTTACGTCAGTGGGTTAATTTCCAGGTCATCCAACACAGATAATCTTACTAACATCTTGAAAGCTTTACCTTTCACTTTTGCAGGTACCCTTTTGTCACATATCACTCCTGTTACTCTTCTCTACTCACTCTGCCCTGCCACACACTCTATTATATTGGCACCACTGCATCTTGCAACCTCACAACTCCATCGCCCTCCCTCTCATTCACACAAATGTACTTTGACTTACTCCTTCTGACTTTCATTCCAAATATTCCAAAGCATGCCTCCACCTCTCCAGGACAGCCTCATCCTATTCCCTACTCTGGCTACCTATCACAATGATGTCCGGAAATATCATATTTTACCCCGACCGGGACTCGAATCTAGGACACATAATTACTGTACCGAGGCACTACCAACTACATCACAGAAGGTTAAAAGGGAAACAAACATACAGCTATATCTTCTATACTAGGAATGAACGCATTTTATCTGAATGCCACTTAGTTCATATTACAGTTTCCCCAATCCCACTTGTGGCTTAGTTTTCAAATTTAAATCAAATATCAATCTAATTAGGATTCAACAATAATCAAATAAGCACATTACTATATGTAAAAACATGATTCATATTGTTGATCCCTAATTAGATTGAGATTTGAATTAAATGAAAAAACGAAGCCTCGAGTGAGGTTGGGGGAAACTGTAATATGAACAGAGTGGCATTCAAATAGAATGCGTTTATTCCTAGTATAGCAGATATAGCTGTAAGGTTTGTTTCCCTTTAAACCTTCTGCTGTGTAGTTGGTAGCATCTTGGCACAGTAATTATGTGTCCTAGATTCGAGTCCCTGTCGGGGTAAAATATTGTTCATATTTTCACATATGGTAATGTGCTTATTTGATTATATATATATATATATATATATATATATATATATATATATATATATATATATATATATATATATATATATATATATATATATATATATATATATATATATATATATATATATATATATATATATATATATATATATATATATATATATATATATATATATATATATATATATATATATATATATATATATATATATATATATATATATATATATATATATATATATATATATATATATATATAAATATATATATATATATATATATATATATATATATATATATATATATATATATATATATATATATATATATATATATATATATATATATATATATATATATATATATATGTATATATATATATATATATATATATATATATATATATATATATATATATATATATATATATATATATATATATATATATATATATATATATATATATATATATATATATATATATATATATATATATATATATATATATATATATATATATATATATATATATACATATATATATATATATATATATATATATATATATATATATATATATATATATATATATATATATATATATATATATATATATATATATGCATATAATATATCTATATATATATATATAAATATATATATATATATATATATATATATATATATATATATATATATATATATATATATATATATATATATATATATATATATATAAATACTTTATTCATTGTTTTCATTTTTAACTCATTACTATATGGGGTGGCTATTTCTTGCTAGCCTTTTACACTTTTCCCTGTCTCATATATTCTGTTCCCCTAGCACCTTATCACGCATATCATTTTCTGTATCATATAGAATATGATATGCCAGGCGGCCTCGTCTCAAAGGTACTGTGTGGAGATATGTAGCTCACGGATCAGTCGGTGCAGTGACTTCTTCTTCCCATCCACCTCCAGGATTTGGAACTTTCTTCCACCTTCTGTCTTTCCTAACTCTTATAACCTATCTTCCTTCAAAAAGCTAATCTATCGTTATCTCAGGGAATATCCTGCCATATCTGTAGGTCCTCAATACTTCGACTATTCTTTCAGCCTGTCCTTTTCCTGTTTTGCATCATTCTCTCATTTCTGCCTTGTCTTTAACCTTCTACTTTTTCTTTGTCTTAATGTTTTCTTCGTGCCCGGGACTGATGAGGCCTGTTTTCTTGCCTGCCCATGTGTCACACTCATAAAAAAAAAATAAAGAAAGAAATAAAAATAAAACAATAATATATATATATATATATATATATATATATATATATATATATATATATATATATATATATATATATATAAAGAGAGAGAGAGAGAGAGAGAGAGAGAGAGAGAGAGAGAGAGAGAGAGAGAGAGAGAGAGAGAGAGAGAGAGAGACTTTGACTTAGTTTAGTTTAACATATTATTATTGCCTACTCTCAATAAATATTAAAAAATTTATATAAAATGACAAAAATATTTCACCATCGTTACAAGCAGGGTGAGCAAAATATTCAGTTCTTCGATTTACAAGAATCAAACAACTACCTTGGCTGACATCATCAGATATATTAAAAAGCATCTAAAACCATACGATCAATGGTTCCGGTTTTACGTCACGGACTCCCTTATCAACCAAGGGCTAGGACGGTTGCCTTCTTGCGAAGGACTTGTTTTGGCAGATGTAATCCTTACGCTGAGTGCATGCCTTTGCTAACCTCAGACCGTGACGGGGCGCGAACCCTCGACCTGACGCATCAGAGTCGAAGACGCTACCGACTGAGCCACGGCGACTACAAAACCGTACGATCAATACTACAGTCTAAAAGAAATATAACATATTTCAAAAAACAACTACTTTAATCAGAAAAAAAGTAATAATAATAATCATTACAATAGTTAGGGTAAAAATATTCGGTAACGTATAAAGTATCGATAAAAGTCTGATCAAGCTTAAAATAACTCAATGAAATTGCAACAGCCACAATAAAACGCAAATCATGTTTATCAGATGATAACAATAGTGATAAATACATCATAAAATCTTCAATATAAAAACACAATATTCTACAACATATAAATATTTTAAATATTTATAGATAATAAGATAGATAGATAGATAGATAGATAGATAGATAGATGGATAGATATATAGATAGACAGATATAGCGAGAGATACGTAATACAGACACATATACACGCATTTGAACATACACACACACACACAGGATGTAAGAAAATACTTTTTCAGTGTAAGAGTAGCTGATAATTGGAATTGGCTAAGCGAGGAGGTAGTTAATGCTATCTCAATCCATAGTTTTAAGGACAGGTATGATAAGTATCACTGAGTATAAAATGGAACCGATCAGGAGACGGGAAGATACGAGCTTTGGGCTCTTTCCCATAAACACAATTAGGTAATCACAATTAGGTAATCACTGCTCATAAGTGAAAGGATTCATGTTGAAGAAATAAACTTGTCTATAGAAAGTGAGTTCAAGGAATTTCTTGTTGCTCGCATAAATACTGGCCAGAGAGCATTATAATAACTATTGTATATAACCCACCAAGGAACCAGAATAGGCTAGAAGTTTATGAGGAAAGTCATATAGGTACTATTGAAGTCATAAACTCAGTTGTTAACATGGCACGGGAGAGAAAATGTAGGATTTTGAGTATAGGAGATTTTAATCATAAAGAGATAGATTGGATAAATCTTGACCCACACAGTGATGAGGACTCATTCGGGGGAAGATTCCTAGATTGCGTACAAGGGAGTTTCTTACACCAACATGTAATGGAACCAACGAAGGCCAGGGGTGTGGATGAGCCATCACTACTTGATCTAGTGTTCACAGATAATGTGTTGGATATTGAAAAAATTGAGTATGAACCACCAATTGGAAAGAATGACCACTGTGTGTTGTTGATGGAGTATATCATTGAAGATATTCTGCCTGAGAGTAGAGGCACTGAGGATATGAGGAGGAACTATCCGAAAGGAGATTACATCAAAATGAATGAGCTTTTTGCAGTTATTGACTGGAGAACCTTACTTTACAACAAATCTGTACAAGAAATGTATGACACCTTTTGTGAGAAATATGGGAAGATAGTAGATTGCTGCATACCTGTCACCAAAGTAGGTGTAATTCATGCCAGAGAGAAATGGTTCGATAATGGGTGTAAAAGAGCTAAGGAGTGGAGAGACAAATGCTGGAAAAGGTATAGGAGGAGAAAAAACATAAATGCCTGGCAAACCTACAAAAGAGCAAGAAATGACTACCTAAGTAAAAGGAGAGAGGCAGAGAGAGACTATAAGAGGGACATCACCAGGAAGGCTAAAGAAAATCCCAAGCTTTTCCACAACTTTATCAGAGGAAAACTGAAGGTAAAAGAACAGGTTTTAAGGCTTAAGAGAGCGGATGGAAGCATCACTGAGACGGATGAAGAGATCTGCAAAGAATTGAACAAGGAGTTTCAGTCAGTATTTACAGTAAAAAATACCCCACCCCCTCAGATTGCAGAGATAGAAGCTCAAGGGCCGGTATTAGAGAATATTAACCTTACAGCCACAGAGGTATGCAAGGCGCTGATGGAGTTAGATGTTCATAAAGCTACAGGTCCTGATGACATATCCCCTCATGTACTTAAAAAATGCGCAAACTCAATATCAGTGGCACTAAGTATCATATTTAAAAAGTCACTGGAGTCAGGGGAGATTCCAAGATGCTGGAAACAAGCAAATGTGATACCTATCTTCAAAAAGGGAAGGAGGGATACGGCTCTGAACTATAGACCAGTTCCTTGACCAGCATAGTTTGCAAAGTTATGGAGAAACTACTAAGGAAACATATCTCTCTTCACTTGGAATCCTTCAACTTTTTGTCAGTGAGGCAACATGGCTTCAGAGAAGGTAGATCAACAGTAACAAACTTATTAGAATTTTATGATGAGGTAAGCCAAATCTTACAGGAAAGAGAGGGCTGGGCAGATTGCATATTCCTAGACTTCCAGAAAGCGTTTGACACTGTTCCACATGGGAGACTTATTAGGAACAGCAAGCAATGGCTAGAATAGGTGAAAATGTTTTGGAAAGGATAAAAACTTACTTAGAAGGAAAGGAACAGAGGGTTAAAGTAAGACACTCAGTGTTTGAATGGAGAAGAGTTAGTAGTGGAGTTCCACAGGGTTCAGTTTTAGGGCCACTTTTGTTCCTTGTAAATGTAAATGACCTACCAGAGTCTGTAAATTCATTCATGAATATGTTTGCAGATGATGCAAAGATTGTGAAGAAAGTAAAAAACGAGAACAATGGTAGAGAACTTCAGGAGGATCTAAATAATCTTCATGAGTGGTCAGAAAAGTGGCTAATGAAATTCAATACTTCAAAATGTAAGGTAATGAGAATGGGTACAAGTGCAAGAAGACCCATGCTTGACTACTCGGTGGCTGGAGTACAACTTCAAGCGACAGAAAATGAGAGAGATCGTGGAGTAAACATACTGGCAGATTTGTCTCCAGAAATACATATAAATGGCATAGTAAGGGCAGCATATGCATTCTTATCAAATGTAAGGGTAGCCTTCAGGCACATGGACAAGGAAATGTTCAGAAATATTTATGTAACCTATGTGAGGCCAGAACTCGAAAATGCAGCCCCCTTTTGGAATCCACACTTGAAAAATCACATATCTAAGCTTGAAAAAGTTCAAAGACATGCCACGAAACTGGTGCCAGAAATACGCAATCTCAGTTATGATGAGAGGCTGAGGGAATTAGACTTACCATCAATCGAAGCTAGAAGATTGAGGGGGGATATGGTGACAGTCTTTAAATTCCTTCATGGTTATGATAGAGTGGATAGGGATCGATATTTTGATATGGCTGGCTCTAGAACTAGAGGTCATAGTTTGAAGCTTGGTAAGAAAACTTCTTTGCAGGATGTAAGGAAATACTTTTTCAGTGTAAGAGTAGTTGATAACTGGAATTTGCTAAGCCAGGAGGTAGTTAATGCTATCTCAATCCATAGTTTTAAGGACAGGTATGATAAGTATCACTAAATATAAAATGGAACCGATCAGGAGACGGGAAGATACGAGCTTTGGGCTCTCTCCCCTAAACACAATTAGGTAAATACAATTAGGTAAATACACAGAGAAAATTAAAAAAGATCAGGGAATGGGGCCTCATTAATATTCTTGTACACAAATGCTGATGAAATAGCTGGTAAGGCAGATATAGTAGTGGTTACAAAGACTAAGTCCAATGAGGACATAAACAGTGTCACAGTTTTTCCTAAGGGCTACAGTATATTAAGGGTTGAGAGATCTGAGAGGACTGGTGATAACACTGCTCATAAGTGAAAGATTTCAGGTTGAAGAAATAAACTTTGCTATAGAAAGAGAGATCAAGGAATTTCTGGTTGGTCCCAAATATTCTGGGTCAGAGAGCATTAATATAACTGGTGTATATAACTCACCAAGGAGCCAACATAGGCTAGAGGTTTATGAGGAAAGAATATAGGTACTACTCAAGTCATAAACTCAGTTGTAACATTTCACGGGAGAAAATATGTAGGATTTTGATTATGGGAGATTTTAATCATAGAGAGATAGATTGAATAAATCTCGACCCACACTGTGGTGAGGGCTCATTCGAGACAAGATTCCTAGATTGTGCACAGGGGAGTTTCCTACACCAAGATGTACTGGAACCTACGAGGGTCAGGGGTTGGGGATGAGCCATCGCTGCTTGATCTAGTATTCACAGAATATGTGTTGGACATTGATAAAATCGAGTATGAACCACCAATTGGAAAGAGTGACCACTGTGTGTTGTTGATGGAGTATATCATCGAAGATGTTCTGCCTGAAAGTAGAGGCACTGAGGACACGAGGAGAAACTATCCAAAATAAGATTACATAGAAATAAATTAGCTTTTTACAGTTATTGACTGGAGGATCTTATTTAACAACAAATCTGTACAAGAAATTATCTTTTGTGAGGAATATGGGAAGACAGTAGATTGTTGCATACATTCCACCGACATAAGAGTTATTCATGTCAGAGAGAAATGGTTCAATAATGAGTGTAAGAGAGCTAAGGAGTGGAGAGACAAATGCCGTGAAAGGTATAGAAGGAGAAAAGTAGTAGTAGTAGTGGTAGTAGTAGTAGGGTGGGATATGCCTTTGTAACGGCTCCCAAGTCTTGGTTTGTTTTGCTATATTGTTTGTGTGGTTTTTATCATTTGGTTTCGTTTTCTAAAAAAAATTTTTAGAATTTTTTTCTTTCTTTGACGTCTTTTTCACTACAATATCTAAATAACAATATATTAGCAATTATTTCAACTTTCGTTTCTATATATGGTTGTGCTTAAAAAAAAAAAAAAACTATATTGTTCTTATTTGTGCATATGTTTCACAAAATAGTAAGGATAATGATTGGTGAGTGTTCATAATAATTTATTAATTTTTCTGTTTCTATTTTTTTATTCTTTGGCTTCTTTCGGGTTTATTTGTAGCTCAATATACTAGTATTATAATAAATTTAAAGCTTTACGTGATACAGTCTACTATCAGCATATCACAGTGATTCGATATTTTGTTTTTTCTAATCTAAAGGTGGGGTTATTTTTGTACAGGATCATTAATCCTTCTCCTTTGGTATCTTCGAGATTCCTTACACTATCAACAACTCATGTATTATCTTTAAATCTATTTTTTTTTATTTGAGTTGGGTTTCCGTTATACAATAAATTGTTTTATCACATAGTTGCTCTTCTAAATCTATACTTTTAACTTGTGTGAGTCCTTGAGCGTGTATTAATTTTACTTATAAATCTACATTTGTACTTTATTCTACATCTACTTTTTCTTATTTATTTTATTATCTATTTTTTTCTTTTTTTTTGTGCTTCTTTAATGAAATTTCCTTTGCATTAGTTTTCCTTTATGGATGTACCATCCTTCTTCTCCTTTTTCCCTTTTCTTTCTTAGTTCATTTCTCAGTTTTTTGTCAGCTTCTCTTTGCTTTGGGGTTAAGTCTGGGACTATTGAGATGTATTTGTATTCTTCTTTTTCAGTGTTTTTGAGATTTTTTGCTTGTTTCAGTATACCCCATTTCGATTTTGCTTCTCTGAGTTTGACTAGGAGGGGTCTTGGTTTGTTTGGCCTGTGTTCAGGTAAATCAGACCTGTTGCTTCCATCAGCCTAGGTCTAGCCTTATTTTCTGGCTCTTTTTCCCAACCTTAGTACTTCCATTATTTCAAAATCCCTGATTTTTATTTCTTTTTCAAATATATTATAGCTTGCTGCTTCATCGTATTGTATTTTTTCATCAGCTATTTCACTATTTGATTCTTTGAGGTTGAAAATTATCAGATTCGGTTGTTTTCTTTCAATTTCTCGCTCTTCTTTCATGTCATCTTTGATTTCTTGTTGGACTTCTCTTACAATATCACCTTTAAGGGTCTCCATCTTGGTCTCTAATTGGTTTAGCCCATCTCTGAGTTCTTCATTTTCTAGCCTAAGTTTGTTGTTTTCTTCTTTCAATCTCATTTGTTCCTTTCTTATTCCCGATATGTTTCCATTACATTGTCTGCAGAATCAGCTTAGTTTGAAGTCCTCGCTACTTAACAGTTTATATTCTGGTCCACCAACCTTTTCACATCCACTGTGGAACCATCTTTCACACCACTCACAGTGTAGGCCATGTTGGTTGCTCCTGAGGTCGAAATTACATGTGCCGCATCTTGCGTTTTCTTTTGCTTGGGTGTTTCTTTTCCCTGTCATATCTTTACGCATTCAAAGCAGTCTTGGGAACAGCAAAGATACGTGAACCTCACACAAAAACACTGTTTTTATGTTTTTATTTTAGTTCATAATACATTACAAACATCAACAAGACTCAAATCGTTTTGATGAATATATCACTATATATCCAACCATATATAACTATTATCTTTACTAAACTAGAATGAATGTCAAGTATATATATTCAACACTTAAAGCTATATATCGAAAAGAGTACATAAACGCTTTTTCATACACAAATTCACTAAAGTTCCTCAACAACAAATTCACTCTGCACAAACAAACTACTTCGTTTGTATACATTACTTCCTCTTCAGCATAAATGCCTGGCAGACTTGTAAAAGAGCAAGAAATAATTACCTATGTAGAAGAGGAGAGGCACCGAGAGACTATGAAAGGGATATCACCAGGAAGGCTAAAAAAAATCTCAAGCATTTTCACAGCTTTATCAGAGTAAACCTGAAGGTAAAAGAACAAGCTTTTAAGCTAAAGAGAGCAAATAGAAGCATTACTGAAAACAAATAAAGAGATTTGCGAAGAAATGAATAAGGAGTTTAAGGCAGTATTTACAGCAGAAAATACCTCATCCCCTCAGATTGCAGAGATAGGAGCTCATGAGCCAGCATTATTGGACATCATCTTTTCAGCCACAGAGGTATGTAAAGTACTAATGAAGTTAAATGCCCATAAAGCTACAGGTCCTTATGATATATCCCCTTATGTACTTAATGTGGAGGATTTCCTGTGTGTTATTTACCCTTCGATCTTATAACCCCCTAAATTCGGAAATCCTGACACGGCTTCAGTAGAGGCCTACCACGATCTCAAAATTAAAGCCTCTACCAATAAAATATAATTAATATTACATGCATAGACATACATGCACATATTTTATAAGGGGGTTTATGAACTGTTGATATGTGAATATTTAAATAAACTCTCCTCACCTTAAAGTAAAACTTCCTCATACAGAATAATAAATTTTCTAACATACATTCTACCTACGAGTGTTCAATTAAATGAGCTCATTCTGTCCCTCACACGTAGTTATAAATATTGTTAGAAATATAATAACTCTGCATTGCATCTGTACTCATCTATCCGGATAACCCTGATGTCGTCAGCAATCACGGGATTCCCAATCAAACTCACTGAATATCTTCTGATCCACGTATTAGTCAATGAACACACTAAACATGAGTGTCTCGTATCATCTCACGAGTACCACTAATAATAAACTTATAAGTACTGTCAACAAACACAGTAAGAATGAGTGCCTCGTAGCATCTCACGACGGCAACTAACTTTATAAGAAAGTCCCACAAACTCCTCTAGTTTGTCGGGGTCCTGGGTACTAGGACTAAGTTGACTTATGACTTGCTTACAACAGTTCTTTGTTCAACGAGGCGTTATCAAGGAGGTGAAGGGTTAATGGCTAAAATCCATTAGTGACCTACATTCCTTTCTCCACGTCTTCTACGGCCAGCCTCCCTAACAAACTACACATTATACATACGAATATACGTGTATACATGATAGAACTTAATAAGTATACATGCTAAGTCTAAAAGTATACATTCATGCACTTACGTTACAATAAACGAAACTATATGCAAAATAACACTTACATAATGTACGTAGAAATAAACTGTCTTGAAATATATTCAAGACATCCTGGGCCCCTCCAAAAAGGAAAAAATGGGGGGTCTCCCCATCAGTACTACAACTTATCATCAATGATTATACGTGCCCACAGTTCTTTAACCCTTTGGGCAGCTTGACGTTCAGATCTTTCATAATTTGATGATTCCTCTTCGTATACTTCTGACAACAGATATTCCCATGAGAGCTTTTCAGACCAAGCTCTCTGAATAAGAATTTTTCCTCTTCTTAGTAAGGGTGATATTAGACCTAAGGGGTCCAAAAATATACCCACCAGTGACAGAAGTTTATGTTTGGTCAACACATCTTCTCTAGCCTTCAGACCTTCCAAAGACAACTTGTCTGTATTAACATTCCAGATTAAACTAAAGATTGATACTTTAGGAGATCTAGAATTTTCAGAAAGGCGCTGATCCAGTACCCTTTGAAGTCTTGCATTGTTGGAATTTAATGCTTGCAGTGATATTTTGGCCTTTTCCCACTCTACATCTGCAGTATTGCATATATCATACTGTTTCTCTTCACTGGTACAAGCATCCAACAAATTACCCACATGAACATTCTCCAATATTTCCTCAAACTGTTCTATTAGAGACTTCATTTGTTCAAAGGCACTCTGAAAATTGTGTAGGAGAGGAGGGTGGATAGGCTTCAAGGGAACGTACTCTGTAAAACTTCTAAGTGTAGTTTTATCTTCGTAATGCACTTCTTGCTTTACTCCAATACTCTCTGGCTCCCACAACTTATAAACAGGCTCTATGGCTTCTTCAATCAACAACTTATTAACAGGCTCTATGGCCTCTGCAATCAGCAACTTATTTACAGGCAATATGGCCTCTTCAATCAATAACTTATTATTAGGCTTTATCGCCTCTTCAGTCAACAACTTATTAACAGGCTCTATGACCTCCTCAATCAACAACTTATTAACTGGCTCTATGGCCACTTCAATCAACTCTTGAGTAGCTGTAGGAAAAACCTGTGTTCCTACTCGCATAACAATATGCCTCTGCACATTACTGGGTTCATGTTGAGTATCACAAGGAATATGGCCATACAACATGACACCACCCGGTGTTTCCATCAAAGTATAGACATCCCACTTGTCAATACCACTAACAAACTGACTAAAATGTAAGGCACCAATAACAATGCCAAAGTTCTCCAGTACATCACTATAAATATCTTCATCAGCCAACTTGTGACCATTAGACTTTAACACATTTGCAGCCTTTGCTAGTCCTGGGGTGTGGATGCTAATTACCATGTCATCAACTACAAGTAATTTAACTCTGGCTCTTCTTTTCCCCAATTTGATAACTACATTTACGACTGGAAAACTTCCTTTCTTTGTCTCAGAACGAAATGCATCAATACCAAGAGACATTTCATCTACTGGGGTTAATTTAAGCCTTTCAGCTAATTCCCTAGTTATAAAGGAACACTGGGAACCTGTATCAAAGAATAACCTAGTATTTACCCAAAGATTTCCCTTTGAGCTGCTTATTTTTCCACTTGCAGTAGGCAGAGCACATGAAGGTAAACTCGGCTTCACCATTTGCCTCTGTACTGCCTTCATAGTCATCACACCAACATGTTTCTTGTCCTTTCCTGAGTCAGAATGTTCTTGCTCATCTAAATTTGAACCATTTCCTGACTGTTCTTTCAGAAATGTAGGTTCTTCAAACCTTCTGCGAAATTTTGACTCTTGTTCATAACACAAGGCTGCATGATGACCATTTCTCTTAAACTTCTTACAGTTTAACTGAGTGTAACATTCATTTGCATAATGCCCTGACTGAGTACATCTCAGACATTTGTTATTGTTTCTCAATTTGTCTCTGCGTTCGTTTATACTAACTACTTTATTACACTGTTCAGACTTATGACCTTGCCAACCACAGAATACACATTCTGTTTTGCTATTTACTACATTTGCAGTAGCACCATAACTACCCACATTCTTTTTATAGAACTGTATCTCATCTCTCTGGGAGGTTTGGGTCTCTCCCTTTGTGTTACCTTTTGTATTGTTGCCCTCTATATGATATACATATTTTCCCAGTTCCTTCAAGAGGGTTTCATATGTAGGATATTTTGTGTCTATTTTCATGCTAATCCAGTTCTCAACATCTTCTGGCAATTTCATCATCACGAGCTCTGAAAACACCCAATCAGTGTTCTCCGTGTCTTTATAATTTTTCAGACTTCGAGTAATGGCTTCTACTTCCTGCTTGAACTTAAAAAGTGATGAATAATTAGAACAGGGAGTTGGTATTTTTACCAATTTCCTCATTAAATTTCGTACAATCCTGTCCTTGCTGGCATAAACAGCTTGCAGCTGTTGAATGCATTCATCATAACTCTCACTAGCAACAGGATATCCCTTTATGGTGTCTTTTGCATCTCCTTTAAGGGCATTTCTCAAGATGGTAAACTTTGTCATAGTTGGCATAGAAGTATTATGTACTAAACTATCAAACGTATCCCAAACCTCGTTCCATTCATCATAGTTTCCAGAGAACTGCGGTATTTTTACTTCAGGAAATTTAGGTGTGGGTTGCCCACTGGGGAGGCTTGAACTCTCGGAACTAGGAGCTCTAGTACTCTCCATAGTTCCTAACTTACGAATCCGTTCTAGGACAGCTAAGCTAATATTATTTACTGTTTCAGCTAGATTGTCATGTTCTGTATCCTCCTCTTCAGAATCCCTTTTAATGGGCTTATACTCGAGATATTCTTCATATTTCCTATCATATCTTCCAAATCTTTCTGTTAGCGTATGATGACATCTTTCTAAATAATTAACAACAAGTGTCTCATCATCTTTGGCAAGTTCTGTTTGACACTGAACACAATCACGTTGAACCAATTCCCGAAGGCGTTTTAATGCCTCAGGTTTAACCGACATATTGAGAAAGCAAATAGAACATAAAACAACAAACAAATAGTTGATGCAATTTTAATCATCAAAGAATCCACGATCTTCTTTATGCATCCACAATGCAACAAACAATCACTCTGTAAAGAGTATCAAAGGACAATCTTCCAAATCTCAAGATAATAACATACAGTTATTTAATTCCGTCAATTATGACGCCAATCCTCAAAGTGTAAAACACACTTTTCATCAGTTAAACGACACTGTTAAGTCAGCAACAGTAAATGGAAAGTGTAATGCAAACCACACTGTTCCTCAAACGACACTGTGCACCTAGCAGTAGGTGGGTCACTACCTTCTGTTTATTTACGTAAACAAAGGAATCAATACGACATTCTAGATATCGTTAAATGGGAAATATGTAAACACACAAATCCCTAAAAACCACTGTTCACCCAGCCGAAATTGGGTACTAATATCCAAATTACTTAATGGACGCTCAACTACGAAAGTATATTTCGTTTCCACAGATAGAGAAACGCTTTATCCACGTGGGAAAAGGATTCTCTTATTTACTTCAACAACCACTTACATTTCAAAGGTATAATTGCAATATTCATGCAAATACATGCAATGCTCCTCCCTGTTTTCGCTGAAATGTGGACGATTTTAACCGTAGAGTTTTTCACTAACTTCTTACAAGGTGGGAGCTTATCTAAAATGTACACTATTTTCACCATTACCACACCAATTCTCATCCGGTTCGAAGGACCAAAAGCTGTGGAGGATTTCCTGTGTGTTATTTACCCTTCGATCTTATAACCCCCTAAATTCGGAAATCCTGACACGGCTTCAGTAGAGGCCTACCACGATCTCAAAATTAAAGCCTCTACCAATAAAATATAATTAATATTACATGCATAGACATACATGCACATATTTTATAAGGGGGTTTATGAACTGTTGATATGTGAATATTTAAATAAACTCTCCTCACCTTAAAGTAAAACTTCCTCATACAGAATAATAAATTTTCTAACATACATTCTACCTACGAGTGTTCAATTAAATGAGCTCATTCTGTCCCTCACACGTAGTTATAAATATTGTTAGAAATATAATAACTCTGCATTGCATCTGTACTCATCTATCCGGATAACCCTGATGTCGTCAGCAATCACGGGATTCCCAATCAAACTCACTGAATATCTTCTGATCCACGTATTAGTCAATGAACACACTAAACATGAGTGTCTCGTATCATCTCACGAGTACCACTAATAATAAACTTATAAGTACTGTCAACAAACACAGTAAGAATGAGTGCCTCGTAGCATCTCACGACGGCAACTAACTTTATAAGAAAGTCCCACAAACTCCTCTAGTTTGTCGGGGTCCTGGGTACTAGGACTAAGTTGACTTATGACTTGCTTACAACAGTTCTTTGTTCAACGAGGCGTTATCAAGGAGGTGAAGGGTTAATGGCTAAAATCCATTAGTGACCTACATTCCTTTCTCCACGTCTTCTACGGCCAGCCTCCCTAACAAACTACACATTATACATACGAATATACGTGTATACATGATAGAACTTAATAAGTATACATGCTAAGTCTAAAAGTATACATTCATGCACTTACGTTACAATAAACGAAACTATATGCAAAATAACACTTACATAATGTACGTAGAAATAAACTGTCTTGAAATATATTCAAGACACTTAATAATTGCTCTAAAGCAATATCAGCTGCTCTAGGTATCATATTTTAAAAGTCGCTGGACTCAAGGGAGATTTCAAGATGCTGGAAACAAGCGAACGTGCTACCTAATAATAATAATAATAATAATAATAATTAGGCCATGGAGAAAACAGGTCTTTATATTTTATCAGGAAGAAAACATTGACGTACATTAATCTAATTTAGTGTAAATATCATTTTACTGAGCTATCACATGCAATTTGGAGGCAAGACAATTGAACTCAATGATTTTATTATACTTATACAAAAAAAGAAAGTATTATATGATGTAGTCCTGTAAAGAACTCATTTTTTTTTTTTAGAGAGAATTGGTTTGTAACGGCTACTGAACGCAACTTTTTAGCAAACCAATCAGAACCCATGAAACTCCTATGGAGAGCTGTGATTGGTCAGTGATTAATGACGTCATATATTGTTATCTCCACTTCTTTACCTGTGTAAAATTGACAGAAGGCAGCTGTGACCCACTACCAAAATGGTGCCAGTTGATTTCTAGTTAATTTTGTCAATATTTTCATTTTATTTACTCACTTGAAGTGAATATTTATTTGTTAGTTGATAATGAAACTAATTTATTTTTTTTTTCCTTTTTGACAGGCTCGACACTTCAGAGAACAAGATATTGATGGTGAGTAGAAATAGTGAACATTTTGATTAAGCAAATATGGGATGTCTTTTTTTTTATCTTCTTTCTATTTCAATTTCACTTTATTGCCTCTTCGTTAAGTGAATTGGGAAAATTTTCTTTTAAACCCCCGACGAGTGAAATAAGATTATAAAAATGATTAAAAAAGGTAAAAGAAATAGTTTCCTAATTGGGGATGAAGTAACCATATAATTAACTCCAGGTAAATTATTACGATCAACACCCGCCCCCCCCCCTATGATCTTGATATGTTTTGAAGAAATTGAACCATGAGAATTTATTCAAAACCTCATCTACCCTAATCTAACTTAAACACGAGTAGTTTACGACTATTGAAAGTGAAATTAATTCAGATCAAATATATATATATATATATATATATATATATATATATATATATATATATATATATATATATATATATATATATATATATCGAAACTACTAAAACAGCAACAAACAACAAAAAGTGGGGGGGGGGGCTCAGACGGGTTTAATAGTAAAAGAAAAATATGTCAGTTATAGTGTTCGCCTAGGTGAGGTTAGGTTAGAGCTCACCAAAAAGAAATTCGACATTTTTGTAATCCTCTCCTAAAAATTTACAATATATATATATATATATATATATATATATATATATATATATATATATATATATATATATATATATATATATATATATATATATATATATATATTTTGGTAATTGTATATTTTCATACCCTCAGCTAGTGACTAAATGTTGGAAAAAAATATAAAAAGATAATTTCAATTGTCACCTGGTTTCTGAACTGGTGGTGAATTTATCAAAGTAATCTTACTAAACCAAACCTAATAATAGTTTAGTGAATTTCATTAGATTTTTCGACACTTGGGGGTATGACAGTATATACCAATGATATTATGACAGCATTACACTATATTTGGTTAGGGACCACTGTGGCATAGTCGTAATGCTCGTGACTTTGATTCGTCAGTTCAAGGATTCGCGGCCCGCCACGGTCAGAGTTTAGAAAGGGCATTTACTCAGGGTAATGATCACTTGCCAAAGCCAAAGTTCTTTGCAAGAAAGCACCATCCTATCCCTTAGGAGAAAAGGGAGTGTGTGACGTAAAACAGAGCACCATAGATTTGGTTAGAATAAATGCATACTTTCACATCAACAGGGAAAAAATGTCATGAAATTAAGTACTTAGATTTAGTAGGTTATTTTACCCCATTGAACAAAGGACTTGATAATTAGATTTATTTTTATAGTTTTAGATATTTTTTCAATATTTTGCATATTCATTTCACTCGTTGGAGATGTGAAAGGGAACATTTTCTGCAGTTTATGGCTTTATTTACACTAATGGTATCACTGCATTTGCACACCAGGCTAGGTTTGGTTTATGTCAGTCTGTAATAGCATGTTGGTTGTTCTGTACCCTAGTGCTTTCTGCTGTTTATTTAGATTTTCTTCACAATACCACATTCAAGTATTCTATAACACTGCAGTACTGAAATTATACCAGAATCGTTTATGTAATTGTAATAATCAGCCTTGGGCACAAATACATTAACAGATTCATTAATAGATGTGCAAGTCTTACCATTAGGGCAACCCATGATATCTGCACTTTTGTTAGGTAAGGATGTGTGGCATTGTGAAATTCGGTACTGCCCATAAATGCTCAATGCTGTGTGCACTCATATTCTTTGCACCCTTTCACTCTAACCCAGTGGTTTTCAACCTTTTTGTGACCATGGCACACTTGGCATCCTAAAATACTCATGGCCCACTGCCCTTTAGAATTGTGTAATGATGATAATATCATCATGAAGCATATTCAGAAAACTACTTTTTAATTTATGAATATAAGCGCTAGGCTGCATTTATTGTTAATAAATAATGTGCATAGTAATTAAAACTCATATTGCACTTTTCCATTTATAAAATTAATTTTAGAAGGCCGTGGCCCCCTGAGAACTACCCATGACCCACAGGTTGAAAACCACTGTCTAGCCAAACTATGCAAACACACTACCTATATTTGAATCCGTGGTAACACTTTGTCTTTCTTAAGGAACCTTTGCCTTGTTTGTTAAGTTTTCTCCTTCAAATACTTTAAATTCTTGGAGTATAGTTTTTAATAAATTAAAACTTTTCCCCTTGTTTTTTATCATGGCATTGTTGGATTGTTTGATATACCTTTTCTACCTTGTGATCCCAGTGATTTGCACTATTCCCCCCTGGCTTTTAGAGAGGAAGTGTGGCAAGATAGCTTCGTGAAAAGTTGTCATAAGTCTGTGAAAATAGATTTTTTATATTTACCCCGACATCACAGTGATAAAGGGTCTTGTTGTCTTTGGTGTAGTGACCATGAAATCCATGAGATTAGTGAGTCTGCCACTGGGCATTTACAGATATAGATAGTATGATATTATCAACAGCAGTGGATTTTGTACACACAAAGCTTCCAGCTTTTTTTTGTAAATCTAAACTTAAAAAAATGCGACTTTGTTTCATATCTAGCTCTTATTAATATGTCTGCACAGTACAGAATTTGTTATTAAGAACGCATATGGCTCTGTACCATTGCTAATATCATGCTTATTATAAACATTATGCCTGGCATGTTGTTAATAATCCAGTCATATTCTCCCAAGGGTATTGCAATTTTGGAGGGGCCCTAGAACCAAATTTTTTTCTGTTTATAAATAATATTTAGTAGCTCATTGAATAGGAAATGGCTCCTAGCCAGGAGGACCCAAGTTCAACTCCTCAAGGTGGCTCATACAGCCTCTCTTTACCAGGACCATTCAGAATTAGTACTTTCTTTCAGTGAAACAAACCATTAGATATGTGAGCAGTTTTCCCCACCAGCAGATATATCCTTCTCAGTCTCTCTTGTTCTGAGTACATGTGCTGCAATATTATTTGTGTAAAGCTCATACGTCAGAAAGGGCATACATTCGTATTTCACAGCCCTCATGAGAAATGACATGCAAAAAATCATTGCAGTATGTACACAATCTGTGGAGAAATGACATTATGAAAATTAGATTTCACTCTTAGCTATATAAATTAAAATCAGTTTGGCTTAATTTTGCATCAGATTCTAGCCTACAGATTATTAAATATTGATGTTTTGTGAATCTTGCTCTCATTAAGTAAGTACCAGTAATACTTTTAAGCAAAACAATGTTTTTTATTTTGTTGCCGTGTAAGTATACAACACTGTAAGTAGCCCTTTTTTACCCAGTAATTAATTATTTGAAGAAAGAGACTGTAGATTTGTTATGAAAGATATTTCAATAAATACAGCTGTTAAAATGTTTAGGAATATTTCATATTAGTTCAATATACATGGTAGTCTATTAGAGTATTACTTTAACAAACATTATATTGCCATTCATTCTTGTAGTAGGCCTATGTATTTAATAACATAATTTCCAATTACATTATAGGGAGTGCTTCTCCCTTTAACAAACAATATATCGCCATCCAGTCTTGTAGTGTGTATTTAATAATATATTTTCCAATTACAGAATTTAGGGAGTGCTTTTCCCTTTATGCTCGCAATGGACAAATTCGCACTTTGGATCAGCTAACTGTTATCATGCGATCATTGGGAATGAGTCCCACTATATCTGAGCTAAAAAAGTACTTCAAGGATAAAGGTAAGTATATATTTCAAGTGATAGTTAAGTATGACATTTATTCATAGTAAGGTATCCATTTGAGATACAGAGATAAAAGTTTTTTTTTTTCCAATGCTTTATTGTTGAGATAAAGCACTGCTCTGTTTCACTCTTTTCAGTCTGGCTATTTTTAGCCTTCCAGTTGTACTGTACAGAATTATTTGTTTATATTTCAGAATGCAGTGTTAGGTTTACATCTTATAGTTTTTGTCTCAAAACTATAAGAATATATAAATCTATACAGATATTATTAGGTATCACTGAAGCTGATTAGGCAATCACAACCATAGAAAAACCCTGCAGTACTTCATTACCACTTTCTTGTACTCACCTCCCCATCAGATACTTTTTGGAAAGAAAAAATTTTTGGAGGATAGAACTGTTAGCCATCTATACCTTTTAATTATTTACTATAACAAACAAATTGTGCCAGCGATTTAATATTCATCCATCATCAAGATATCTCTTTCTCCTCACCTATGACGCGCGAGGCATAAGACAGTGGAATTGTTTTGCCCCCACCACAAGGGACTTCCTTTTAACCACCTCTTGTGATAAACAAGAACCTTTTAAGGTGAATTCTGTGTACCACATCATCACCGTTTTATTAAGTAGACAAGTCTCGTCCAGTATATTATTGCAATATTTTTCAGGTGGAAAGATGAGTTTCCCCGACTTTCTTGATGTCATGCATCAACACAGCCAAGTAGAAAAGATTCCGGAAGAGATTCTCGCAGCCTTCAAAGGCCATGACCTCAGAGGAACGGGCAGTATACCAGCACGTGATTTGCGTCACATTCTCTTGCAGTGGGGAGAGAGGCTTAGTCACAAGGAAGGTAAAACTACAGTATCCTGTTTTGCTTTTATCACGAGCTTTTCCCATGTTTATATATATCCACCTTGAGACCCTTCCTGACTTTATCCTTGCCTTTCACACAGGCTTGGGATCAGGACAGTTTTGATCTGGCTTACTCCTTAAGTGGCTGGATTTATGAATGTTATATCTCATATTTAATATTAAATATATAGGTGATAAACTCTGTGGGACTCCTAAGCGTATTAATGTATTTAACAGTTAATCAATTCAGAGTAATGAATATAATACGTATTTATTTGTTTTCACCTAAAATCCAATTTATGTAACTTTAGCTAGAACTCCTCTAGCAATCTTTGTTTAAAATTCCTACATTCTTACATATGCCAGTCCTTGCTGTTGACATTAGTTTTTACTTTAGATTAGTATTCAAGCTATTGTTTCATCTTTAGTATGGTCAAGTACAATGCCTTCAGTTCCTATTTGTCCAAAGCATCTGTAAGTTATTGTTTTCACTTTCAGCTTCAGGACTATTTGCTCCGAACTCCTCGGCTGTCTTTAAGCCTTTCTTACACATTTCACATCATTTGTAGTCTCATAGTCCTCTGGTATGGTATATTCAGTGCCATAACTTAGCTTTTTCCTTTTGCTTAACTGGGACATAATTGTGAATTGTATCTTCCTAAACTCAATTTCTATCTTCTAGCAAAACTCTGCCATATATTTTTTTTTATCTCTGTTCCCTGATGTAATTATAATAATCTGTCTCTCCCTCATTATTTAGGACTAATCCTTATCTTTCACTTTTTCCATTCTCTCTTCATCTTTATATATGAGCTACATTTATATGCACATCTCATTTTATTAGTATGTAATTTGAAAACATCCAGTCCCACCCTTGGAGGTAATGGAACATATCCAAAGCTCGTACCTGGGTTTGATGTTGGCTCTGTAAATTGACTCATACAGTTTCTATCGTCTTGTCTTTGGGACAAGCAGATGGTAGTAGCATCCCTCATCTGGTAGCCTGTGTCAACTAAGCAGGCTCACTGAGCCCTGCTTAATGAAGCATCCTCTTCACACACTTGGCTTTGATAAGGGCAGATGTACATATCCTGCAGATCTCATTATAGAAACATGAAAATCTTCACTTCTACTTTAGAAGTACCTTGACCTTATTTACACCCAAGCCACGTCTTATTTTGTTGCAGTTGAACAGATTTTCCGCGAAGCAAACATCTCTCCAAACGGTGTCGTTCGTTATCATGATTTCTGCCGGATTGTATGTGCACCAGTTCCAGATTACTACTAGATGCCACTGGGAACAAGTAGTTATTGTTATAGAATTAAATATGCTTGCAGATTCATATCTTTGACATTGATTACTGTAAATCTCTGTAAGAATGGAGCTAGTGTATACAGAGCACGATTTTAGGGGAAATACTTTTTATTAAATATTTTTGTACTGTAGCTGTCATAATCCAACTTTGTACTTTTGTACGTAGACCTATATACATTAATTTTAATTATAGTGCCTTTTTGTAATGCATATTAAACATTACGTACTGACTGAAGAAGCATTTGTTAGACTTGTAAGAGTTACTATATTCTAAAATCTTTCATATTAAGAGGTATGTATTATGTATGTACTGTATTTCCACAACAGAATTGACTAGTAGTTATTTTTTATCAAGAAAATTAAATATTGAATCATGATGTCTGTCTGTTTGTAGAAGACGTATAGTCTGTTTTATACAGACTGCAAATTACCATATTGAATATGGAACCCATATCATTTTTTTCATAGGATTAAACTGTTTTTGTTTTCATTATTTAGCAAAATTATGTTTAGGAAGAAGCTCCAATTACGTATTCACTTGTGAATTTTATCTATCTCTAAAATTTGGCTTGGATTACAACCACATTAATTATAAGGACAGTTTAGTTATAAAATATTCTGGTCTTGCGTATTCAAACATAAATTGCTTTTACTTTTATTATTGTGTTTTATAGCATGCAGCTCTAGAAGTGATTTAAAACCAAAGATGATGTGACGTATTTGTTTTTCAATCAAACGGATGTACAGTATGTGATTCAACTCTACTTCACTTAAAGTGATGGTATAATTCTTAAATTACGATCTCTGGCAATTTAACTTAAAGAAATGTTAATTATTTCTTATGAAGACTTTTAATTTCCACTATAATGACTTATTATCCCTGGTGGCGAGGAGGAAGAATTCTTCACCAATATTCCCTGCATGTCTTAAGAAGCAACTCTGATGGATAGGCAAATGAAGGGATGGCACTCCCTGCCTTCTTGAATTTTTTTCTTTCCTTCCCCAACATAAGAAGTCAAGATGAACAGGGTATGAACAAACCCTCCAGGCTTCGGCAGGATATGCCATCAGACTGAAAAAAATAATCATAGAACTCTACTTTTGCAAATTGTTACAATACATGAATGTGGTGCAGTAGAGGTTGCTAATGAGTAAAATTCTTATACAGTGCAGTGTTATGTTTCACATAGAATTAATACTGTATTAATATCACTACTAATATAGCATTGTATTTGTATTGATTTTTCTTGATCAGCTTGTGCTTTAACAGATCGAGATCCATATCTCTCAAATGGGACCATGAAATACCTGCTTATATGAAGTTTCTTGGCAAGTGCAATGTTGTTATACTCTGCATCCAAAGCAGTAATATTTTATCACTTCCATAAGTCCATTACTGTTACTTTAGTAGCGCCCTTTCCCTACTGTAGCATCTCAACCTTTGTTGTTATGGAGTCCAAATAAGACCATGTATGTATTGTTTCCTTTCATGGATTGAATCATACTTAAAGTGAATGGCTTCATGTATATCACCATATTTTTATTTGACCCAAATATTCAGCCTATACTGTATTTATATTAGATATCCTTCTGCTCACATGACAAGCAATATAAGCTATTTTTGGTTATGGTAAACGGCTCTAGAGGTTTTGTATTCAGATCCAAATACCTTTTGATACTCTTAAGATAACTTGCACTCCATGCGATGCGACAAAAGTTCTCAATTAAACAAAATGCATAGCACGATGCAGCATTCACATACTTAGGGAGGAAAAAGAAGCAACAGCAAAACCTTAAAAAAAATACTTAAACTACGGTAGTGGAGGAAAATTTTGAAAGTAATATGAATATTGCGAGGTCTGCAGATTCTCTTGCTGACTAACAATTGTCAGAAATTGTGGTATTCTTTATGACTGTCCCGATGCACCCTATCAAGAGTATCAATCTTATTATGATGATTGCATATTTAATATTGCCTGATGTCATTAAAATACCGTAAATGACTTATAAGATGTATCCATTGGGATTCTGCTCCATTGTTGCTCTTTTTTGGGCTTGTTTTCCCAAAGTTTGTGGCTTTTTCACCTCCTCTTTGGGATCTTGGATAGATTAAAAATCTTGGGACATTTTATCGAGAGCACTATTATTATATTGGTTATAATTATGCAGTAATTGAATTACAAATATCTTAAGTGCCAAAGTAATTTATATTGTCAGAACATTGCTTGTTAGAGATTTTGTTTTTTTCTGTATACTTTCTGAAAGATATACTTCCTCTGTATGTAAACATCTTTAAGTTTGATATAAATTTCTTTGCGCTCAATATTTATGCAGAGTGCATGCCACACACACAGGGTAGGATGGAAAGTCAGGAGAATACCCTGAAAATTATTCACTGTCTTAGTATTATAGTTAATATTATTATCAGTATTTGTATTATTTATAGAATATTTAAGTTGGTAAGCAGTACATATCAGTGTGTTGACTATAGAGTTGGTAAAGTATATAGGTTTGCTTCCATATGATGTATACTTAACAGCCATCCTTTTGGTTTGTATCCCATATATTAATTGGCACCTATGGATTGCAAAACCTACTTGATGCATTCTACAATAGACGTTGAAGCCTGGCCAAAACTACAAAAGGCGCTAATCAAGACTTGTTTCTGCATGCTGGGGAAAAAAAAAAGCCTTTTTTAATTAGTAACTGGTTTTTAGTTTACCCCATATACCTGATGGGGTTTTTGTGCATTTCACTTGGTGTATTGTTTATTGCTATTCTCTTCTTAAATCAGTCTAATATTTGCACTACTTTTACTTTTCTTGCTAACAAAACTCCTCATAGACATCTTTCCCCTTCCGTACTGACCATTTTCAACTTGGGGGGGGGGGAGAACTTGCCCAATTCAGTATACCCTTCTCACAATATATCATCAT